>ML277923.1:44261-75615 GCA_005239495.1 Nicotiana undulata
CCCCGGGTACAAAAAAAAAGAGGGGGGGGGGGGGGGGGTGAATAACCAAATTTTCACCATGTCCATTTGTGCCAGAAGCAACCTGCATGAATTTATAATAGATTCGTAAGATTTGCATCCTTCGTTAATGAAAGAAATTACATGTGTAGCATCAGTTTTTATCTTCAACGGAAACAGCTTCCTGTTTTTGGCAATACAAAGCCCTTAGTAAAGTCCCATTAGCTCGGCGTGGATTGGGTTCTTAGTGGTAATTTTGGAAGCGAACCCTAGCATCCAGTCACAATTATGGTTCCTAAATATTCCTCATATGCCTCCTATAGTATTGGACTTATTAAAAGCTCCATCGATATTTAGCGTGTACCAACCAGTTGGAGGTCCAGTCCAACTGATTGTTAGGTCAATTTTTCTATCGCAATTGGATTCACGATCCGTTAGTAATTTATATTCGATGGATTAATTTATGATCCTATTAAGGGAGATAGGTACGGAGGAATTGGTGATATTGTTAATATTCCTTAAAAGAGAACATAGTATTCCAAGTTAGGTTTTTGCTTGGAATATGAGGGTTTTCCATTTTAAGGGAGAGGAGCCAATTTTGGCACTTTGGCTGGAAATTACTAGTATTTATGCCTAGTTTAATCCATAGTGAATGAACTAGAGGGCAGGTGAGGAAGATGTGCATAAGCGTTTCTGTTTCCTTATGACAAATTATGCATTTCTCGTCTATGTTCATTCCTATTTGTGATAGGTAGCTTCTGCATGGAAGTCTATTGAGGTTACAAAGCCACAAGAAAATTTTGATTCTATTAAGGCAGTGTTGTATTGGTAAAAAATAGACTTCACACGTGTAATATTTCTGATGACAAGGCAATCTACGTAGAGCAATGGAAACATGATATATGGTCAGAAATTTAGAAAGAGGTACGGGACAAAGAGGAATGGAGTAGCATACATACGAGACAATCAGACGCGAAAACTCCAGTCTAATTGAGCAGTTGAAGGGACACTGTCAAAATGAACCAAGGCAGAATAAATGGCAGATTTAAAGATCTTTAATCAATGAGTCAAAAGTTACATAATCTTCACGCAACAGTTACGATTACCTATTGTAATATTACATTGATGATATTATTAGTCATTAATGCTCAATCATTAAGAAGAGTAGGCGTTATATTAAGAAATTCCCTATAAAAGGGAGTAAAATCTCACATGTAGGGACACGTTCGAACCATTGCTGAAATATACTTACTTTTATGCATTCTTATTGCTTTCTTACTACAACTCTATTATTAGTTAATTTCTTTGGTTATCAGAAGCCCGAGTACTTCTTAAAATAGCTTTGACTGAGAATTTAATTCTTTGGTTAAACAAATTGGTTCCGTTACCGGAAATATGATAATCTTTGTTTTTTCTCAAATAACCTTTTCTCGAATCATGTCAAACACCAACGACAATAACCAACAAGCAACTGGAACTCCAGTTCCATCTCCTCAGGGATCCCCACGAGGTTCAAGGGACAACTCCCCAGAAAGATCTACAACTCACAACAATGATCAAATTGGAAATGAGCAAACAGGGGAACAAGACCTTATGAAGCAGATGGTTGGTGAATATGTGAGTGAAGCTCTTCAAGCTTTCATGAGGGGGCTACCAACTGTATCACCTACACCTCCTCCAAACAACACTGCAACCGTAGAAAATCGACAATCTGGACTAGCAAATTCAGGAAGTAGAGGCACTCCAAATGAATCTCCTGAAGGAAGACCAGGTATGTCTAATAATTCAGATTTTCAATCTTTAATACTAACTTTGCATAAACAAGTGAAGGAACAAAACGATCGTATCGAGCAAATTCCTGGAGTACCACATGTCATCAAGGATATTGATATTGATAGATATTCCCAACAACCCTGGAAGCCAAGTGCAGCACCTTTGCTGATCCCCAAGAAATTCAAAATGCCCGACATACCAAAGTACGATGGAACAACTGATCCACGTGATCATGTTACTTCTTTCACCACAAGAGTAAAAGGCAATGACTTGACTAATCAAGAAATTGAATCCGTGTTGGTCAAAAAGTTTGGAGAGGCACTGACCAAATGAGTGTTAACATGGTATTCTCTCTTACCTGAAAATTCTATTGATTTTTTTGCTGAGCTTGTAGATTCGTTTATAAAAGCACATTCTGGTGCGCAAAAAGTGGAAAAGAGAATGGAAGATATATTCAAAATAAAACAGGGAGACACGGAGTTGCTTCGTGAATTCGTAGACAGGTTTCAACGTGAAAGGATGATGTTACCAAGAGTGCCTGACAATTGGACAGCAATGGCATTTGCAAGTAATTTGAATTATAAAAGCTCTGAAGCCACGAGGAGACTCAAAGAAATCTTGAGAGAGTTCCCAGCTTTGACATGGAACGATGTTTATAACAGGTACAACACCAAATCACGAATTGAAGAAGATACCATTGCACAATCAAAAGCAGAAGACGGGACCAGTTTTAGACGCTCCGAATCAGAAAAGAGAACTGGTAAAAACAGGTACGATCCTTACATGGGACCTTCGAGACGAGAGGCTCGTTCCAAATTTGAAAACACACAGTCTGATCACAAACCATCAAATAGAGATTCGAGCTCATCATCATCAAGATCCAGAAAGGATCGAGGCGAGAGAAATAGAGGTAATGCAAGAATTGGAGACTACAATTTCAATGTAAGTACTTCTACATTAATTACAGTATTAAGAAATATGGGTGATAAAGTTCGATGGCTCAAAGAAATGAGATCAAATCCAAACAGAAGGAACCTAGACTTCTGGTGCCAATTCCACAATGATCAAGGTCACAGAACATCAGACTGCAAGTTATTGCAAGGTGAGGTAGAACATTCATTAAAATAAGGCTATCTAACAGAACTGTTTAGTGAAAAGGGTAAACAGGCATAAATGAAGAACAGGCAGTAGCCCCCAAAACCACCATCTTCAAAGAGAACAGTAAATGTGATAAACGGAGGAGAGGAGGTGAATGGCGTAACTTATACTTCAGCAAAAAGGATGACCAAGTTCACAGTGACCCATGGGAAATGAACTTTTGAGACTTTAGAGGCTGACAACATCTCATTCGACGACGTAGATGTTGATGGATTATTGCTTCCACGCAACGATGCATTGGTAATATCTCTACTTATACATGACACTAACGTGAAGAGAGTACTAATTGATCCAGGTAGCTCGGTCAATATCATTTTGTTGAGGGTTTTGGAAGAGATGTTAATGGGGGACCGTGTAATTCCAAAAGCACGTTCCTTGTCCGGGTTCGACAACTCTACTGTCATAACAAAAGGAGAAATCGAGCTTGGTACCTATGTAGAAGGCGTTGTCAAGGGAACGATTCCAAGTTATTGATATTGATATGGCTTATAACATAATCATGGGGAGACCATGGATCCATGACATGGATGCAGTACCATCTACTCTACATCAGGTAATCAAATTCCCTTCCAAGTAGGGACTCCAGCAGATCCGAGGTGATCGGCAAATATTAAGCAACATCAACTCAGTGATACATTCCAATAAAGAAAAAATAGCAGAAGAATCAAAAGACGAGGGAGCAACTCAAACAGACACGGAAGAAAATGATAAAGACACGGTGAATCAAATCACCACGGATGCCGCATCAAGACATACGTACATGGATTCAAGACCTGATATTATTCAAGAACTAGAAGAGAATGAAAATATCAAGACAACTACTGAGGATCTCGAAGTTGTTCCATTGTTCGAGCATAAGCCTGAGCAAAAAATCCATATATGAGCAAGGCTAAGCCCAACCAGAAGAGGTAAGTTAATTGAATATTTAAAAGTTAACGCAGATTGTTTTGCTTGGTCCCATTCAGATATGACAGGTGTACCCCCGGAAGTGATGACTCATAAACTAAATGAAGACCCATCCTTCGTACCTGTCAAGCAAAAGAAAAGAAAGCAGGGATCGTTCAAGAATCAAGTGATCGATGAAGAGGTACATAAACTCTTGAAAATCGACTCAATTCGTGAGGTAAAATATCCTAATTGGTTAGATAATACCGTGGTGGTTCCTAAACAGAATGGTAAATGGAGAGTATGCGTAGATTATACGGATTTGAATAAAGCATGTCCAAAAGACTCATTTCCATTACCGCACGTAGATCAAATGATTGATGCCACTGCATGTCATGAATTATTAAGATTTCTAGATGCGTATTCTAGTTAGAATCAGATAAAAATGGACCTCTCAGACGAGGAAAAAACGTCCTTTATTACAAACAGGGGGAATTATTGTTACAAAGTCATGTCTTTTGGCTTGAAAAATGCTGGAGCCACGTATCAAAGGCTAGTGACCAAGATGTTCCAGGAACATATGGGGAAAACAATGGAGGTGTACATTGATGACATGTTGGTGAAGTCAACACGGGCAGAAGATCATTTCCAACATCTCTCAACTACTTTCGAGATACTCTGCAGGTATAACATGAAATTAAATCCAGAAAAGTGCGCCTTTGGCGTCGAATCAGGTAAATTTTTAGGTTTTATCGTATCAAATAGAGGCACTGAAGTAAATCCTGCTCAAATTAAAGCTATTGAAGAAATACCTGATATACTCACGATTAACAGGTAGGATTGCAGCTTTAGGAAGATTCATCTCCAGATCTTCAGAGAAGAGTTTTAAATTCTTCTCAGTACTAAAGAAGTAGAATCAGTTTGAATGGACTGAAAAATGTCAACAGGCTCTTAAATACTTGAAGGCTTATCTATCAAATCCCCTACTGCTGTCTAAACCAAAGGAAGGGGAAAGGTTATACGTTTATCTTGTCGTTGCAGAAATTGTCGTAAGTGTGGTCCTGGTAAGGGAGGATAAAGGTAAGAAATATCCTATCTACTATGTAAGTAAGTCCTTACCAGATGTTGTAACTAGATATCCTCATCTAGAAAAATTAGCCTTGGCTCTAATCATGGCAGCTAGAAAGTTAAGACCGTACTTTCAGTCTCACCCAATTATTGTTGTAACTTCATATCCTCTGAGAAATATTTTGCATAAGCAAGAACTGTCAGGTAGACTGGCTAAATGGGCAATAGAGCTAAGCGAACATGACATAGTCTATCAGCCTAAGACTACAATAAAGTCTCAGGTTTTGGCCGGTTTTGTCGCTGATTTTAATACTAGCATAATTCCTGAAGTAGAAAAAGAATTGCAAATCTTCACCAGAGCTAATCCATGAATATGGACTCTATTCACCGACGGCTATTCTAATTTAAAGGAGCCGGCTTGGGAATTGTTTTGATACCACCTTTGGGTTAAAAGATAAGGCAAGATATTAAATGTTATCAATGAAGCAGAGTATGAAGATGTCATTGCAGGACTTGAATTAGCACGAGAACTCTCAATCGAGCAGATGCAGGGGACTTATACTGCTAGAGAAACTCGAATGCAACAATATCTGGAAAAGGCTCGAGACCTGGTGAGGCAATTCCAGTCATGGAAGATTATGCAAGTACCCAGAGAGGAAAACGCAGAAGCGGATGCGTTAGCTAATCTTGCAGCAGTTACCGATGTAACAAATAAAAATAATGTTATTATGATACACTTATTTCATCAGCAATTGACCAGGACAAGAATGAGGTAACATTTAATAATCTAACCTGGGATTGGATAAACTAAATTGTAAATTTTTTGCAGAATGGTACCGTGCTTGAAGATAGGAAAGAAGCTCGAGCACTTCGCCGAAAAGTTGCACGGTACTACCTAGTTTATTTCATTCAGCAATTGACCAGGACAAGAATGAGGTAACATTTAATAATCTAACCTGGGATTGGAGAAACAAAATTGTAAATTTTTTGCATAATGGTATCGTGCCTGAAGATAGGAAAGAAGCTCAAGCACTTCGCCGAAAAGCTGCATGATACTGCCTAGTTCGTGACATCTATATCGCAAAATGTTTGGAGGTCCCCTAGCAAGGTGCCTTGGACCTAATCAAACAGAGTACGTGATGAAAGAGGTACACGAAGGACATTGTGGAAACCACGCAGGTGCAAGGTCTTTAGTCAGAACCCTAATCAGAGTAGGGTATTATTGGTCTAAGATGGAAGAAGACACTGAGAATTTTATAGCCAGATGCGATAAATGTTAGCGATATGCTAGCAATATGCATCGACCATCAGAATTACTCCACCCGGTTGTGTCACCTTGGTCATTTATGAAATGGGGAATGTATATAGTAGGACCTCTAACCCCAGCTAGAGGAAAGGTACGATTTTTTCTTGTATTAACAGATTATTTCTCAAAATAGGTAGAGGCAAATGCTTTTAAACATGTGCGAGAAAAAGAAGTGAAAAGCTTCATATGGCGAAACATCATATGTCATTTTGGTGTACCAAAGGAAATTGTATGTGACAATGGCCCACAATTCATAGGCTCACAAATCACAGAATTCTTCCAAAGCTGGCAAATCAAACGAATCACTTCCTCACCATAGCATCCCGTGGCTAATGGGCAAGTTGAGTCAACAAATAAAATTATCGTTAACAATTTGAAGAAATGATTGGAGAAAGCTAAGGAAAATTGGTCGGAAGAGCTACCGACAGTGTTATGGGCTTATAGAACTACTGCAAAGACAGCCACGGGAGAAACTCCATTCGCGCTTGTTTACGGCTTAGAAGCTTTAATACCGGTGGAAATTGGTGAACCGAGCATGAGATTCGCAACAACAACAGAAGAAACGAACAACAACGAGTTGAAAACAAATCTGGATTTACTGCAGAGGAGGGAAACTGCCTTATTACGCATGGCAACTCAAAAATAAATCATAGAACGATATTACAACAGGAAAGCTCACCTCAGATATTTTAAAATTGGGGACTTTGTCCTTAAAAAAAATCAATCAACAAAGGAGGCTGGAGCAGGAAAACTAAATCCAAATTGGGAAGCACCCTACAAAGTCCATGGTATTGCTGGAAAAGGCGCTTATGAGTTGGAAACCATGGATGGCAGAATTTTACCAACAAGTTGGAATGTTGTTCAGTTGAAGAAATATTATTTCTAAGGAAAAGGAATACCCACGGTCAGGTATCATTACGTTCGATTTCATTTTAGTACAGTTAAAATTATACTAACCATTTTAGATGATAGGCAAAAAGCTAACCCATAACCAAATGATGATATTAGACCTGCATAGACACGAGGAAATAACTGAATTCCCGGTCTAGGGCTACAACTTTCTAATGGACGTTTCAAAGGGTTAAGCAGTCATCATCTAAACTATATACCTTCGAGTCCCATATGTTTTTCCTTTTCAGGAAAAGGTCCACAAGAAAAGAATAGTCAAGTGCTCGAGATTTTATTCTTCAAAGCTCGAACACTTGGGGGACTATACAGTATGGAAGGAAAAGAAGAGGCAAAGAAGACTATCAAAAGAGTCAAAGCTCAAGCCTGAAGATCCATTTTTTCCAACAAGTCAAAAGTTATGAGCAAAATCGAAGAGCCAAAGAAAAAAACACAAAGCTTGATTCAGAAACCTACAAAAAACATACTCGTGAATGTAAACGAATGTTTAGGTCAAAGGCAGAATTCAATTACGGGTAGAAATTCATACCCCTGTGTTTATTCAAAATCTGTTGTAAAAGAAAATGGTTACGAAAGAGTTATAGACGATACTCAAACACATGTAAAATGTTACGAAAGTTCGAATAATATAAAGACTTTCTTCAAAACATTATTCAGAAAAATCATGTGAATTCATATCTCTCTTTTGTATGTTTACACTATTATGAAGTTGAGACGTCTTCTTCATGAAGTGTCGTTCATAAAAAGGCCCTCTTTTATAAATCGTGCTTATTTCAAAAAAGATAATCGCCCTTTTTTCGTTATAAAAAAGGGCCCTCTTTTATAACCCAAACGTAAAGCATGCAAACACCTAAGATTAAAATGAAAACTCGAAAAACACAAGTCATGCTAAGAAATTTAAATATTAATATTGTGGTAAAAACTAAGTATTAAAGTAGTTTAAACCAAATTTGTTTATACAAAGTTTCCCCTAAGTTGTCATTGGGGACTTACTAAACCAAACTTCACCCCCAAATAGGACCGGGGGAACCACCAATTGTTCCAGAAGAAAAAAAAAGGGTTTGATAAACACTTTTACTAGACACTGGGGGGATTATCTTCATCAGCAAGAGGAGCGACTTGAGATGGCGAGGCTTGGGCAGCAGTTTCATCAGGCACGATCTCATCACCCACTGGAACTTCAACTTCAGGTGATGAAAATTTTTGACTTTGCCGAGACTTTTCAATCGTCTCCTTGGTTTTGGCAATTTCAGCTTCTAAGTCAAACTTTTCTTAGCCTATTTCCGTTTGTGTCAAGCCGGGCATTCAAATAAGCCCAACTCACGTCAACAACTGCCTTATCCTCGAGAGCCTCATAATCTTTCTCCCATTGTTCAATATCGACTTTCATCTCATCTCTTTCAACCACGACAGCATCATATGAATCCTGCAAAGAGGCAAGAGATCTTTCCAGAAATTGAATCGTGTTTGAAGATTCACAGAGGTCTTCTTGTGTCTGAGTAAGTGATTGCACAAGTTCACCAGCATAAGCCTCCTTCTGGTCCAACAAAGCTTTTAAGCTTCTTATCCCTTCAGTAGCATGGTAAAGTTGCTCCGCAAAGGAAGACTCCAGGATGTTCTTATCCTTGCCTGCTTGACTTGATGAAGCCTTCTCGATGGCCAATTCCGTTGCAATTACTCTGATCTGTTGCTCCAAGGTACACTTCTCCTCCTCTACTGCCTCCATATCAGGCTGAAAACTCTCAAATTGATCCTTCCAGTTATCAGCCTCGGTATGATAGTCATTCGCTAATTGCTCCGTATAAACGGTTCTTTTCATCAATTCTGTACCAATAAGATTGATCTGCATAGAAGAGAAGTTAGATACGGTAAAGGATATATAAAAAAGAGGGGAATGATATAAAGGGCACCTTTAAGGACGAGTGTACAATATAGTTCATCCAAGTTAAAGAGCTATGACTTTCCAACTTAGACTTCTCAATCGGACCTATCAGAGGCTTCAACCACACATCCGCCTGGCCTGATTTCTTTAAGAGGCTACCTCCCGCAGGAATCTCTATCATGATTTTCTTCACCACCCCACTACTGGAAGATCCTACTTCGACAATAGAAGGCACGGAAGTAGGGGCAGGTGAAGGAGACACGAATGGAATAGGCGAGGGAACAGAAACACCAACAAGTGCGGCAGATGAAAGTTCCACTGGAGCAGATGGAGGAAAAGTAGCAAGAGGTGCCTCCTCTGAAACTGTGCCAAAATCTTGGTTGAATAATAGTTCAATTGATTCATTGGCAGAGGAAGGAGTTGCATATCCAAGAGAGGAATGCTCTGACTCAGGCACGGAAGGTGGATCAGTAATTGGAGAAGATTCGTCATCAGACACGACCTTTCTTCTCCGTGACCTCCGAATCAGCGAACCTTCCTCTTGCTCTTCCTCATCTTCCAAGGTCTGATACCCACTTGCTTTCTTTTTTTATGAAGAGGAGTTCACAATGATTTCTTGGGCCCTTGGCCAAAGAAAGTTTTGAAGCAGATAAAGCAGCAGCAAAGACCCCACGAGCGGGAAACCCTAACAAATGAAAGGGATTAGAGAAGCTTAAAAAGAGAAAGAAAGGAAATGTAAAACAAACCTACCATGGGTTTTCACTTTCCAACCAAACCTCGCCGAAAGGTACTTCCAAGAACGTTCTTCCATAGGAGCGATCAATAACAATTTTTCTACCCAACCATGGAAACCGGAGACTTCCTCGATGGTTCCCATGGTTGCTGCAAAAAGAAAAAAACAGTCACCGTACTAAAAATCTATCAAAAATAAAGAAGAAAAGTGAGCAAAATTGTACTCACGTGCAAAGTTCCACTTCTCAATGAAGGGGAGATTTTCTTCACCTACCAAACCTTTAATAGGGACAGAAACATACTAGACATACCACCCTTTATCCTTATCATCATCAGGTATAACCAAAACTCTTTTACTCCTAGCTGTGAGAGTAAAAACTCCTTGGCGGAACAACATAGGAGAATAGAGATGAATAAGATGATGGAAAGTAAAAGTAACTGAAGCTAAGTTGGCCAAATATCTAAGGAATGTTACTGGCCTCCAGATAAGAGGATCGATCTGTCCCAAACATACATTAAAAAATCGACAGAACTCTACAATGACAGGGTCGATAGGAGGCTTGAATCCTAAAGTAAAGGGATAAGTATACACAAAAGAATACCCAATTTTGTAAGAGGTTATTCTCTAATTTTCATTGGGAACTAAGACTGGAAGGTTAGATTTTCAATAACAATCTCTACGCACGAGTGAAACTAAACCCTCAGTGATTTGAGTAGGGTAAAGATCAGCAGGATTGTTAGATGTCATGGAAGAAAGTTGTTTTCTTATGGCCTCACTATCCTTTACAAAAGAAAACTCAGCAGGAACAATCTCATCATTTTTTGGCTCACGAAGTGGTTTTGTTAGGTTCTCTACTCTTAGAAGATGATCTATAAACTCTAACCCTAGAAGAAGACGAAGAAACATTAGCCCTAGAAGATGGCGGAGAAGTAATGTTACGAGAGGAAGAAGAACCCCTAGAAGGTGTAGAACTCAATCTTCTTAGTCTACCACCCCTCCTACTTCGAATTGGAGCAGAAGAAGGAGATAAATCGTCTACAATGATAACCTTCTTGGAATCTTGATTTGAGAAAGACATATTTACGTGAAAGGGGAATTGACAAACAATGAAGGAAAGTTAGAAGTTTATCGTGAAAGAAAAGGCAGGAAAAGGAGTATTTATACTCAGAGGCAACCATCAAAAAATAAAAAAAATACTGATGTGAAAGCCATAATTAAAATTGTCACCTCGTGACTGATGCAACCGCAAAAAGCCTTAAAAGGCACTGATGAATTGCAGAATCAATCCGAGAATGCCACGCGGCACGAGCATTAAATGAAAGTGACAAGCGACGCATACATTCGGAGGCGGATGTGATGGTATGAATGAAGTGGCGGCAAAAAATTCTCGCCATAAATAAGTATCCACTTACCAAATATTTAATCGATAAATAAATGGTAAGTGGAGGGACTATATGTATTGGTAAAAAATAGACTTCACACGTGTAATATTTCTGATGATAAGGCAATCTACATGGAGCAATGGAAACATGACAGCTGGTCAGAAAGTTAGAAAAAGGTACGGGACAAAGAGGAATGGAATAACATACACACGAGACAATCATACGCGGACACTCCAGTCTAATTGAGGAGTTGAAGAGACACGGTCAAAATGAACCAAGGCAGAATAAAGGGTAGATTCAAAGATCTTCAATCAATGAGTCAAACGTCACATTATCTTCACGCAACAGTTATGATTACCTATTGTAACGTTACATTGATGATATTATTAGTCATTAATGCTCAATCATTAAGAAGAGTATGTGTTATATTAAGAAATTCCCTATAAAAGGGAGTAAAATCTCACCTGTAGGGACATTTTCGAACCACCGCTGAAATGTACTTACTTTTATGCGTTTTTATTGCTTTCTTACTACAAGTCTAATTATTATTAGTTAATTTCCTTGGTTATCAGAAGCCCGAGTACTTCTTAAAATAGCTTTGGCTGAGAATCTAATTCTTTGTTTAAACAAGTGCAACTTCCATACCCAATTTGAGTCTATTAGTGAAGGATTTTTTCCTTCAACTAGTTCATAACAAGATTTAGCGGAGAAGATCACATTCTCTTTAATATCGCAGGATAGAGAATCCTTATTGCTTTCACTAGGGATAAAGGTTGAAAGGATTTTGTTTATTATCTCGGCCGGGATATCAAAGAAAATTTTATTCAAGTTCCACTTATTTTCGTATCTAACATCACATATCTTAAATGCGTCCTCCTCTTTGGTTAAAGGGCCTATCACATAGTTTCTTAGTTTGTTTGAGTTGGGGATCCATCTATTTTCCCACAAGTTTAGAGATGAGGAGTTGTGGATGGATCAGGACACTCCTTGTTGGCAAATTTTCCATCCATTAATAATATTTTTTCAAATGATCGAGCCCTTTTCACTAGGTTTCTGAGAGTATTTTCGTAAGAGAGTAATTGCCCATAAGTTAGTAGGGTTATTAGCTAATCTCCAGGCTAGGCTGGCTAGTAAAGTTAAGTTCTGAGATTTAGTTTTTCTTAACCCTAATCCTCCTTCACCTTTATTTTTAGTTACCAAGTCCCAATTGACAAGGTGAAGCTTCCTTTTTTGGTCTGTTGTACCCCCAAAGAAAATTTTGTTGGATTTGGTCGATTTTCTTGAGTGTCTTAGGGGATATCATTGTGTATTACATGTAGTATGCTGGTTGGCTAGAGAGAGTTGATGATATTAAAGTAGTCCTACCTGCCAAATTTAACTTATCACATTTCCACACGGAAAGTTTACCCCTCATAATGTCAATGATATATTTGTAGTCTTTGTGATTGGGGTTATTTCTTTACAAGCCAATTTCAAGTCATTAAACGGAAAGAAACTAAAGTATGGAAAGCCAGGTGCTAAGAATTGTAGTGGAGGGGTAAGTACTCCTTCATCCTTAATCAGAGGTCTTGAGTTCGAGCCCCTGAGTATGGAGTCACTTTTGTTAGGGAGCGCTTTACCCCCCAATGTGGGACTTCTCGGCGCGAATCCGGATTAGTCGGGCCCCAATGTGGGTACCGAATATCGTGTGAGAAATCAAAAAAAAATAAAAAAAAAATGAATGCCTCAATGGGATAAAATGCAATCAATCAAGAATGTCTTAACTAGATAAATTCATTTATTTATTGCTCACCTTTCTCTTTTTGATTCGTGACCCCCTTGCCTTAAAAATTAAAAATTAAAAATAAACATCTCTTGAAAAACAACTGTGCATTCCTTTTAGAATGTAAATGAATCATGCTGAAGGGAAACCAGAATCAAATTAGATACCCTATTTTTTGTCTTTTGTTTATGCTTAAAGAAAAACTTGAATGACACAAGACAATAAAATGTAATCATGAAGAAGATGATAAAACCCTTCAACAAGCAATGCTTTTCTTGATTTTCCATTTTGAGAATATTTGAATGAAATTCTTGCATTGCTAAGTAGGGAAAGCATTTTGCTTCTGTCCCTCAACTTTAATCAAACACAACTGTGTCTTCCTCTTTAAAACCAAGCCAAACTTCATATTGTATTCATTAAATACAAGATTGTTATACATTTTCCCTTCTTGATCATGGCTGACTCTAATTTTGTTGACAGGGAGAAGCAAAAGCAAGCAGACTATGATATCAAGGACATGATCTCTACTCTAACGAAACGATTAACCAGCCTCCAACGCGTGCACAAGGCAGCATCAGGAGACTCGGGCCAGCATCTTCAAGGCGATGATGAAGATGATCATGGCACAAGAATCATCACACTAGCCGGAACCAATGTTGGAGCCAGCATGCGCGGTGAGATGGATGAGAAACCTGGCCACGAGGGCGTTTCACCAGGTGAAAATGAGGCCTTAAAAACATATGTGAATAGCAATTTCCAGTCCATCAACAATTCAATCATGTTGGGTGGTAGCTATTGTACTAATGACCCTGGTGTTCATTTGGACATCTCTGATTATGTTGATCAAGAAACCCCAGCAACAAAAGGACATGGAAAAAAGAAGGAAAGGGGAAACTCCAAACATTACCATCATTCCCAACACTCAGAATAGGCTTGTACAACAATCAAGATAAGCTCAATGGTCAAGAAACTGCTAAAAAAATTCAGACCTTTACTCTATAATGAATAAGTACCAGAGCTTAGTTGAGTCCTGCTTCTTTTGTTCTTTGTGTTTCATTCTCTTTTCAACTTGTCTTGTCTCTTTGGTATTTCGGACAAGAACATTGAGGGGGTGGGAAGTTTACTCTATTTACGATTCGGCTTAAGACCTATATAGTAAGTGATGCTTGTTATGAGGTTCAATATGTTTATGATATATCAGAAAAGCAAATGTTACAATTGTGTTACTTTAATAATCATAACATCTTTTCAGATCTTTCTGCAGCCAATTTGAGTATACACTTGATTTTTGCAGTTGACAGTTTAATTTTTATTAAAAATATCTAAAATTAACAAAGAAAACTCGGATCAGACGGATCACATATTGAAATACATCTGAACAAAGTCGACGTCAAGGGATCCTGGATTCAGAATTGGTTTCAAAATCTTTGAAGGTTAGCTCCTTGTCCTTTTTCTCTTCAGTTTCATGGACAACTTTTTGCATTTCTCTGTTCTTGCCCCAAAGCAAAAAGTATAGACCGGCAATTACAATAGCTGATCCAATTACACTGATCATGATATATCGTTTATGAAGGAATTAGTTAGTCAGTGGTAAGGTGAATATTCGGAAAATGGTTAAAAATGAATTTAGAAACTTTAAACTGTTGAAATCACCTTCCAAGATGGAGTTGTTCGTGTAGAATGGGAACGTCGAATATGGCTGCCATAATTTGGACAAGAGGACTGAATGCTGCAGTGAAGACCGGACCCCTCTTCTTCACACACCATGACATTCCCACATAGCACATCCCTGAACCTATTAACCCCTGGAGAAGTATCTTTTGTTAACTTGTGTTTAGAGGCCACGCCACGACTATGTTCATCGTTAAACAACATAGAAGGGACATTCTTTAGGTCATAGAAGACAGGAAAATATCTATATCTGCTACTCCTACTTAGGAACAAAAAACCAGCATAGAGAGTACTTACAGCATAGATGATAGTCAACATATCGATCTTTTCCTTTGGAATCCAAATAGATAGTCTTCTATCAATAGACAAAGTTAAGATAGCCGATTGTATAGCACTAAAGAAGGTCATGATAACAGTACTAGAGTACTTGCATGGATATTGATTTCCAATAAAGGATTGAAGAAGGAACCACGAAGACCACAAAAACGTCCCAGCAAACAACGCCAAAGAACCAAGGATCCATCTTTCCTTTATTTTCGACGAACTAATGGCTGCATCCGAGGATGAAGATACATATTGTTGGTCTGAAAAATGAATCAAAGGGATGCCTTTGTAAAAAGTCAGTATGAAAGCACCTCCAATGCATATTAATGTACCAATCGATTTGGCTATTCCACTTCCATGTTTGATGTTGATAGTCTCTAACCTGCATCATATTCATGCATAATGGAGTTAAAACGTTATCAGTACAATAAGAAAAGAGGACAATCTAAACCTATTTTTTCAGTGAAATAAGCAAACTGAGGTTTCAGACCCAAAAGGTAATGCCATAAGGAATGTGATCACAGGAACCATGTTGACGAAAGCACATGAGAAAGTTGCAGATGTGTATTCTATTCCAAGAAGGAATAAGTATTGCGTAAGAGATGCCCTACAAAAAAAAGATGTAACATATGGTCAAAAATGTTTAGCAAGAAAAAACATAGCCATGCAAAAGAGCTAGTAAACTTAGAAGAATATAGGGAAAATTATCATTCTAACTTACCCAACAATGGCACTCAAGAAAAGGTTACACAAGATTTGAGGGGTGAGTTTTGGTCTAGTATTCCTGCAAGAAAAAACTATTAAGTTGCATTTTCAAAGGAGACAAAAAAGTTTTCATGTATTGGAGATGAAAATTTTTCTACGAACTAGGAAACAAGAGGTCGTTCTAGTGGTGAGCACCCTCCACTTCCAACCAAGAGGTTGTGAGTTCGAGTCACCCCAAGAGCAAGGTGGGGAGTTCTTGGAGGGAGGGAGCCGAGGGTCTATCGGAAACAGCCTCTCTACCCCTGGGTAAGGGTAAGGTATGCATACACACTACCCTTCCCAGACCCCACTAGTGAGATTATACTGGGTTGTTGTTGTTGTAGGAAACAATCTTCATACCTTTCCAGAAAGAAGGCAACTGGGGCTAAAAATATGGTGGAAATGGACTGTCGATAAGTGATGAAGACCAAATGGTTCATTCCATCCAATATAATCTTCTTGAGAAGTATATTACTAATGGCAAAGGCAAAATCAATTGCCAACATAATAAAAATAGGGTACCATTCCACATAGCTCTTCATCTGAGCCTTTACCCTTTAACTTATGCCTCCTCTTTGAATTATCATGTATTTTTAAACCTGAAGCTGAGATACACATTTAAAGTTTCACATAAACTTTAGTGGAGTGAAAAGTGTATACAGAGGAGGGATTAATTCCTGCAATCACATCAATACTTTTAATCTACCAAAAAAGTTGACATTTTGTTTAACATCATATACTCTTATCATTTTTCTTTACCATTTCCTTCCTTTTGACAGTTTCCGGATTAACAAATTCATCGGTACCAATGAGCTAAGGAATCAACCTTTGTATCTCCACTCCTAAGCATATTAAGAATATATATGTTCCATTTTACTTTTTCTTGGTGTATAATTAAATTGTGTTTAGAACATTTAACATGTGATTCAACCTACTAAGCTAGGCAAATTTTCCATTTTAGTATATAAAAAGTAGTGTGGTGAGCATCTTTGTTGATGGTGGTCAAATAGAAATGATTCCCCTTACTGCAGCATTGTCATCTAATTCATTTTTTTTCACTCTTGGATCCTAACTGTTTAGTGTTGGTGGCATCTAATGCTGCTTTTAGAAACTTGTATTCAAGCATCTTCAGAGTACAGCATGCATGGGGACAGAGAATAATTCATCTTATTCATATAAGAATACTATTACTATTCCCTATTTCAAAATTCTTTAGGTAGCAGAGCATACTACCTGATATGGGACCAGGTATTTTCCTTGCCATACAAACACAGCGAAAAGAAAAAAATTGTTGTCGACATTGTTAAAGAAATTAGTTAGCATGAGCTTTACTCGCGACAGCTCTACTACAGACTTGTTAAAACTAGTTCAGAAAGAAAATCAAGATTAAGGAGAGTGTGATTCCATAATACTATAATTATCTTGTACTATTATACACCCTTTGACTAAGAGGGGTGTAAGATCCCGAAGGACTGGAACTACATAAGTAGGCTCTGGTGTGTACGCAAACCTTACCCTTACCTCGTAGAAGCAGAAAGGTTGTTTCTGATAGACTCTCGGCTCAAGGAACAACGAACCAGGAGGTCTGGAACTATGTAACAGTTTCACCTTCGAAAGGATGGATCAAATCTTAACTTTCTTGTACAGTTTTAAAACATAAAAGAAAGAAATAATCCCACTTTGTATGGAAGATATGAGGGCCACCACTACATGGGATAGCTATATTGGCTATAAGTCACACCAGTGCTTTATAACCAGTAACATCACATTCTTTTCAGAGGAAAGTAAGGGGATGGACAATAGACATTGCTTTCATGTCTGTTATTTTACTCCTTATTCTTTTGTTCCATATCTAAGGTATTGAGCTGGAATCCTTTCTTCTCCTTCAGTAACAGTACGAACCACACAATTATTGTCTAACAACTGTTCTTTGCATTAGAGGTACCGGCACGAAACCAGTAAAGTAGAGCGAGAGAACCCTGCGCTTGCCTCTATTGGCATAGTGATGTTGAATGTGATGAGATTCTCTATTTCCATTTTTGTTTCATGTCCTCGATATCACATTTTTTCGATGCTTATATTCACCTTTTATACAGAAATCAGATCTCATCAGTACTCTTATTGGCATCTTATATAGACAGTTATTTTCCCATCCACACAAATCTTCTGCAACATACAACGAATCATCAAATGCCTCATAATAGAGATTCTTGTTTTTTTAGGTCCGTCTATCTGGTAAGAGCATAACAACTAACAACTACTCTTGACGCGAGATTTCAGCATTCGTTCATGTGGTTTATTAACTTTCCACATTAAAGCATAAACCCATTCCTGAACCATAAAAAGGAGGAGAGTTGCGGCAGGTTTTAGCATAAGTGTAAAAATAATTTAACTATGATGTATCATCAGCAGAGCGGAATGGACAAAGATGATTTATACAGCCTACCCTAACTATCAACATTGAAGGGTAGTTGATAGAATGATTGCTCATGTGGTCCGTTTTTGTTGATATATGGAGACCACAGTGGAAAGAGAAGATATCACAGCTACCCTAAATACCATTTGCACAGTTTCGAGGACTTCTCATGCCTAAAAGCATAGCAAAATCTTGCAGCTGCAATGGATCAGATGTCGTGCAGCTCTATATGATGTTCATTGTAGTTCTGTTTTTGTCCGTTTGACCATCCAATACCCATAGTCCATTAGCCCGACTAATCTGGATTCGCATCAGGTTGCTCACAAAGGGGAGTAAAGTGCTTCATACAGAAGGTTTTCCATTTTCAGATCCGAACTCGAGAGTACCGCGATTTTAACTTTATGAGTTCTGAATTTTAGAACGACACTTCAAATGCTAATAACTGGGTTCAAAATTTAATAGTTTGTAGATATTTAATAAATTTCATGACATAAATACGTTATTGGAGCAAAAGCTATTGGGTTCGGCCAAACTCGTAGCCGGGCTTCTAGCTCCGCGCCTGCACGAGACTCTGGTTAAGAGTAAAAGGATCTCATCCATCGCCCACCACAGCCTTTGCTTGTGATGTTCATTTTAGTTTCATCATGTCGAAACATGTTAATGGGTTTATATGAACATGATCTCGTCAAAATTCACTATACGAAGTATATAAAAAATGTACACAAATATATCAACACACCTATTTTAGCTTTCTTTGAATCAAAAGATGAACTTCAATCCTGCACCAAATGCATTCTTGATGATACATAATACACAAGGCAACAGTATAGTATAAGCCAAGTGTCCAACAGTGAAACACAGTATCCTAACTGTTATCTTGGGCTACTGCTTAAGGTATTATGCCACAGTATATCCTTTTCATATCATTCTGCTGACTACGAAATCTTTGCTTACAGTTATCTACAGTTACTGCTTGGTGTTTGTGGCATTATGACACAGCGAACTACTATTTCCCTATGCAATGCACTATGCCTGTCTGAAGGTTTAACATTTTGTCCCACATGTAAAAGAATTTTCCCCCTCTTTGTATGGATTTGAGAAATCTGAAACAAATAAAGAAAATGTTGCATAGGTGGGTAATGAGACCATTACCTTCTTTTTAAACTGATATGATTTTTGCTGTATTGGGTATTGTTCTTTGTGATAAGAACAAACCGCCTAGACTTAAAAGGGCAAATTCTATAGGGTGGTGGTTAGACCAGCTATGTTGTATGGAGCTGAGTGTTGGCCCGTCACGAAGTCCCATGTCCAAAAGATGAGCGTAGCAGAAATGAGGATGTTGAGATGGATGTGTGTGATCATACCATGAAAGACAAGATTATGAATGAAGTTATTAGGGACAAGGTGGGAGTGGCACTCGTGGAAGCCAAGTTACAAGAATCGAGGATGTGATGGTTTGGGCGTGAAGAGGAGAGATATAGATGCCCCGGTCAAAAGGTGTGACAGGTTGACCATGGCGGGCTTGAGGAAGGGCGGGGCTAGGCCTAAGAAGTATTGGGGAGAGGTGATTAGCCAAGACATGTCGGTGCTTCACCTAACCGAGGACATGACTAACGATAGAAAGGTGTGGAGGTCGAGGATTAAGGTGGTGGGTTAACAGATAGTTGCGAGTTTTTCATAGGTTCACCAGTGTTCAGTAGTACTAGTAATATTCTTGTTGTGGGTTGAAAGTTACTTCCTTTTAGTTTGTTATTGTATCGGGTACTTTGCAACCACGTCCTTGTTTTTGTAAATTGTTAGGGGAATTGTTACTATTTGATGCTACTTTTTCTCCCCTTTTACGGGATATTGTTGCTCCTTGATGGCTACTATTTGACGCTACTTTTTCTCCTCTTTGCTTATCGCCTTTCTCCCCCCTCTTTCCTCTTCTTCCCCTATTCTTCCTTCCCATCTTTTCTTGAGCCGAGGGCCTACCGAAAACGACCTCGCTACCTCTCCAAGGAGGGGTAAGGAATGCGTACTCACTACACTCCCCAGACCCCACCCGTGGGATTATACTAGATATGTTGGTGGTGGTGGTGGTATTGTTGTATGTAATGAGGCCACTATCTCTGCAGGTTGACCTCCATCTCGTCGGCAGAAATGTGGTGTCCATGATTATAATGTGAGAGACCTTCTTTACTCGCCCTTATTTGAAGGAAACATCGATAACTACACTACAAACGAGTACCCAAAAACTAGAGTAAACATATTGAACCAACATACCTGTAGCAATTGTCGGCCTATATATGTTTGAATGTGTCTGTGTGGTGACTGACCAGAAAGTCGTGTTATCAAAGGCAAAAAGCGCAAAAAAGTTCTAAGGTCCATTGGGGCTCTAAGCGCAAAGCATAAATAATGTATAGGCTTCAATGAAATAAGACGCAACGAGAAAAAAAAAGTATAAATAAACATGTAGTCCAACACTAATCTTAAGCATGACTAATTATATATAGACGAAGAAATTTAAAAAAAGATCACGATAAAGTAAAATATACGTTTAAGATCACCTTTTCAAGATTATACTCATTGGGAAGAACAAGTTGACACTAAAGGTCCCAAGATTATACTCATTGGCAAGAACAAGTTGACTAGCTCCCACAAAGCGAGTCGAAGCGCTAACGTACGTGTTTTGAGCCTCGCTTCAAGGCTTAAGCATGCCTTTGACAACACTATCAGAAAGGAGAAACAAAGGTACTTTGATGAATTTAAATTGTTGTCTTCTTCGATTTCACGATTAGCCTTCGCATCTTTGGTAGACTACAGCGTACTCCACACAAGTCACCAAGACTTGGAGAGGCATTAACACTATAGCAGAATCCATTACAATGATATTATAATTATATGATCCCTTTTCATAGAAGATTAGTTAGAAAAAATGCAAAAACTGTAAATAAAGCACGAGAAATATTTGTGGTGTCAACTCTACTCTGTTAAACCTTTAGGTGACCAGAAAATCATTTGTTCATAGCTCCAGATCAGCTTCCATGCCTCAGAATAACAGTATTATGGGATTAAAAAGTTAAGGAAGCAACTTGATGTAACATCCTTCGCACTCAACTCTAATGACTAGTTTGTTATCACATTAGATTTTGGACTAACATTAACACTCACCCCTCTCCACAATTGGGCAATAAAATTCAGCAAAAAGAGCACAGGGGGTCATTTCAAAGCTTAACAGAGAAGGAGATCAAAATCATGAAGGCAAGTCAAATATCCAAAGATGAAAAGCTATCCCATATGTAGCAGGGAAAACAGTGTCACACTCAAGATGAAATTCAAATAGTTATCCAAAATCCTCCATCATAAGATAATAAACGCGAATTGCAAATCTATTTTTCTACTGTTGTCTAGCTTCAACTTTCTTCTTCTGCCAGAGGCGATCCAGTGCGCTGTCAGCATCACCCTAAGAAGATGGAAAGAACAAAATTGAACTTATTTAACCTATTAGCAGTATGCCAAAACACAACGAGTAAGCTAAATGACATATTCAAGTACTAACAATGAACTTGAATGCAGAAAAGACTGGTTAACATTGAATATCCAAAGATATCTGGATTGTTTAGGAAAAGATAGAATCCAGACTCTACCCGACACAATTACATAATAATACCTCCATCACATAGAGGAAACAGCAGAAAGATGTTGTATTCATGATTTATTGAAGCTAATGAGTATTTCAAATGTTCAGGCTTCATCTCAGGCAGATAGTTTAGGTTCTTACATTACTTTGGACATTTTAACTTCTACGCAACTAAAGTTTTACCATCTTTTATGTTACTGTAAGTGAAACTACTTTCAGCGCTACACTTTGGTATGGCTCTGACATCTATATCTTGGCAGTTCGATAACAGAAATACAGGTGATAAACCCCCCATATTAATTTGCATGGAAGCTGCATTTGACCTTTTCTAGATTACTCAAAATATTTACTGATGGTTCGCCACGATGGTATCACTAGCAATGTATAGATTTACATCAAACCTCCAAAAATATAACAATCTACGCAATATTCCTATTGTACAAGTTCATCAAATGAATTACTAAAACTAAAACCTCTAAGAATATAACAATCTACGCAATATCCCTACTGTACAAGTTCATCAAATGAATTACTAAAACTAAAACCTATAAGATGTCATGGGAATACGAACAGCAGCCATCAACTTCACTAGCAAAATGTTAAAAAGGTACTATCAAAGGAAAGAGTACCTGAGCACGGATGAAACCACAAAGAGCAAAAGTAGTGAAACTGCCAGGGATATACAAACCCTTATCATCCAAATGCCCAACATTAAGTTGAACAGAAGCATGATCCTTCGAAGTGATAACCCTGTTGGTAGCAGAGCTGCAATTGTGGGCACATGTTAGCTATAGTTACAACATTCAGACATACAAACACTAAATAAAATCGATGTGAAACCAAAAAATAAAGCCAGGAATTAGGACATACCATTTCCTGGGGATGTAAAGATCGACGTTTTGTCCCTCTTCGTTCTGCATCTTGGCTAGTGTTTCTGAATACTCAGATCAAGCTTTAACAACCTTTGTAAACCCACAAAACCAAACCAGCATTAAATAAAATTAATACTGTTATAAAACAAACATCAGTCGATTTTTTCTATTTTCCACGATTCAGCTCTACAAAAATGCACGTTTATAAAAATAAAAATTATCCCATTACATTAGCAAGAACAAAAAATTTCACAACAAATACAACCTTTCTGGTTATAAAAGAACAATCATCAATTACGGTCTACAAAATTACAATATTCTGCTTCTATAATTAATCACATTTATCACAGAAAAAAAGTGATAACAATTACCAAGAACACAATTTTCTAAACCCATAAGAATTAGATTTGTTTATATCCAAAAAGGCTAGAACTCTGTATACCCAAAATGAAATATGTTTAACCCTTCTTTTTTCTTTAATACCGTTCTTATGAGAGATTTTACAGAAGTTAAACTGATGAACAGACTGACAAATTTTGTAGAATTATTATTATTAACATGAGAAAAGTAGGGATAAGTGTCATACCTGCGGTAAGGGAAAGCTCTTCAAGGGGGCAAAGTGTGAAGAACTGGCACAAAGCCACGATTTAAACAGGTGAGAAACCCTACTGTGAGTGTTACCCTAATGGGCTTACTTAGTGGGCTTCTAGGCCCAATGAGATGTCAGAGGCCCAGAAAAGAATGGTTGAAATCACAATTGTAAAAAATGAAAAATAGTAGGATAATAAAAGATAAACGAAGGGAAAAGGTAACTAATAAGGGAAAATACAGAGAGAAAATTTTATGTGAAAATTACAACTCTCAAAATACTTTATAATGAAAAAAAAAACACGAAATTAGGATCCCTAAAGACTGAAGTGCTTAAAATTATTGTTTAGAAGAGTCAATGGTTCTCTAAAAACTAAATGAATCAATAGAACAGGACTTTACGAATCGATTATTAATTTTTCTTTTAATAAAATTATATGGGTTTATGCATCTATTTAGTTCCGATTGAATAATTTTGAATTTTTTTAAGAAATTAGAAAAATATCGAATCGGAATGAATAATTATATATGTTTAGAAAACGTTATATATATATATTTATTAGGTTTTAAAATAACGAAGCATTAAAAACTTGTTTGGGATTTTTCTAAAAATATAATACTTCTACCCATTGTTTTTTTTTTTTTTTTTTTTTTGAAGATTTTATGACTTTTGAACTGTAAATTCTTGATTAGCAAGTCAATAATTGTTCTAAGATAGAATAATAGTAGTTGTGTCTCGTTTGGGAATTAACATCTTGCGTTAATACATTATCTGCTATGCAATTCAAAATCTCGCTTGAGCATAGCATATATGCAACTCAACGCACATATAACATTCTTAATTTATATACTATGTGTAATATAAGAACATGTTATCTTGCACCTAACAAATAAAAATCATATTATATATATATATTATAAGTATGAACATAAACTTGAATTACTCAAATGTCCTTCAAAAGCTGATATAGCATTTTACTCTTTAAAACT
Organism: Nicotiana undulata; assembly: GCA_005239495.1. Classification (NCBI taxonomy): domain Eukaryota; kingdom Viridiplantae; phylum Streptophyta; class Magnoliopsida; order Solanales; family Solanaceae; genus Nicotiana; species Nicotiana undulata. Next base: position 68,341 of record ML277923.1, read on the forward strand.
ACACTATTCATTCCAAATTAATGTATAGAGATATAAAAACAATTAATTGGAATATCAATTCATCTCGTACTATTTGGCGTGGGGTACCTTCAGTACACTGAACTAATTAACAAATATTTCTAACTGAATGTATACGGTAATAATTAGTAGGAGAATAAAAGGTGTCATTAGTTACTCAACTTACAATGAATAGAGTAATTTATTTATTTCACCATAAAGCATAGCCATAAACGTTCCAAATTGCAATGAATAGATCAATTAATTCATTTCGCACTAATAGATAATGACAATCCAAGCCTTAAAATCGATATATATCCCCGGGCGATGAAAGTTATCTTGCCTTGCCGCAAACCAAGCCCAAAAAATACCATTTGCTTTTGTATTTGATAGTCTTTAGTAACGAGTGTGTATGTATGCAGCCGACTTTTATTAATTTATTTGGGTTTCACATTTTTGTTTAATTTCTTTTTTGTTTGATCATGTGATTCATAATTTTGATATTTCAAGCAAAGATTGCAGTAGAGATTAGTGCAGAAGCAAATAAATAAAAAATCGAAAGAGCGTGCAACTAACTTTAAATGTAGAAGTAGCCGAAATAATTCAATAAGCTATGTGAAGGTATGAATATGAACTTTTTGATTCTGCAACTTATAGCCCGTTTAGCCAAGCTTCTAAAATCAGCTTATTTTGAGAAGTGTTTTTTCCATAAGTACTTTTAAAAAAAGTGTTTTTGGTGAGAAGCAGTTTGTGTTTGGCTAATTAATTTGAAAATCACTTTTAAGCAGTAATTAGTGTTTGGCCAAGCTTTTGAAAACTGCTTCTAAGTGTATTTTTCTCAAAAGTACTTCTCAGAAAAGTGCTTTTGGAGAGAAACTATTTTTTTCTGCTTTTCCAAAACTGCTTCTGCTTCTGCTTCTCCTCAAAAGCACTTTTTTCCTTCCAGAAGCTTGGCCAAACCCCTCAATTTTTGGCCAAAAATATTTTTGGCCAAAAAAAGCACTTTTGACCCAAAAAAAGCTTGGCCAAACAGGCTATTATTCTTCTGTTTAAAAATAGGAGTCTACTAATATCTAATTAAAATCATAGAAAAAACTAAGAGATACATTGTTGTTAAATGATATTAGAACTAATGAAATTGGAGTTTATTGGTCTATAAGATTCTTCAACAAATGTTGAGATTATATTAATTTCTTTCCATTTAACTAAATTTGCAATATATATTTTTCATAATATAATTTCTTATTTTAATCTGACCGAGTAAAAATAACTATAAAAGATTTTATTTTATGCAAAGATCATGTGCAAGTAATCTTTTCTTACAAACAATAGTTATCTGTTGTGCCAATATATATGAGATTTTTGCTCCATTTTTTTTGTATAATCATCATATTGCCATTTTTCTACATAAATAAAAGTATAAGTTGATTGGTTGTTCGGACTTCTCTCTTACCTTATAGTCTTTCAATCTCTAGCACTAATAAGATAAAATAGCAATTGAAAGGAGATTTAGACTTAAGTTATGACTTGTGAGTCACCTTATCATGGTCCTCACCTTTTTTTTGTGCAATCAACTTATGACTTATCTTTGATTGGTCGAAAGAGTTTATGATGAAGTGTCATTTTACAGGTCTATCATATACTCCATTAAGTTTGGTATGTTTACAAATAATTAGATCCTAACTTGGACTTCTTTTTTTGGAGCAAGTTTTTTTATTTGGACAATACTACTATGTTATCCTATTAAGAGGAATATTAATTTCGATACAATTTCGCTCCGGATAGAATAAGGAAAAGGGTAGAAGAAAATATAAAAAAAATATCATGGCATACAAGATAAACGAAGCAATATATTTATACTCATAACATGAAATTGTCAAGATTATAAATAATTTCTTATTGGCTTGGTTTAATTGTTTATAGTTGATACTATTGCAGGTTCAATTGATATTTCAATTTAAGTATTAAGTCACCAAAGTAGAATCATGCTCATTACATAATGTAACTACAATTGCCTCGTGGTAAATTTGTAATATTTTCTATTTCAATGTTGTAATGATTAGTAGGGGTTTACGTGCAACGCACGTGTCTAAAAACTAGTGTTTTAATAATAGTGTAGCTTTTAATGCGACGTTAGAAAAATTAATTATAGAAAATTAACCGAATCGTATTAATACTGACGAGAAATTGAGATGATTGAATAGTTTCAAAAGGTCTAATTTAATTATATACAATTGAATAATTGATAAATTCTATGGTACTAATTTCATAATATAACTAACTGAATTGAACTATTGATATTCCTACTACTACCTATATTTATTGTCAATTTTTAATAAAATATTCACCCCGCCTTCACTTGTGAACGCATACTAAAATTTGAACCCTCACCCTACTTATGCATAGCCACTCTTCCTAAAAGTACTTTTTAATTAATTAATATAAATCGAATTAAAATTATTCACTATAGTTTTGACCCTTGCAAGTCAGAAATAACTATCTTAACTCTTGGTTTGCTCATTTTTTTCGAGTCTAGTGTTAGTTAAGATGCAATATTGATCCGTTAGGACAATAATCAAATAATTACATAACTTCTATTTACGTATGGAAAAATGATTAATCAAAAGATAAATAGGTGTTTGTACCTGCATTTTGAGAATCAATCTCTCTTAGAACTTAATCTTGTTACTTGCTAAATGCATGTCATTGTCAAATTATTAAACTAAAAAAATATTTTCCATCACATTTTAATATTTTATCATCTAATCTATATTTAGCAGGTGGTGTCTATATTCATACCAACGTGATGAAGGTAGCATTTTGTTGGGAGACGATTGTGGGAACATTGCCATAGAAAGAATTTTATTATTTAGAATATTAGGATTCCAAATCCAGTGATAATTAAAGCTATTGAGAGATTGGGGGAAGATTATTTTGTAGACTGAGCTGGTAAAGAATAGTCCATTGGAAGTGAGTGCCCCTATTGAAATATCTTTAGAGCATTGAGTGTTGGCCTTGTTTATAGAAAGGATCATAGAGATGATATGTGGGGGGAGCTCAAAGTATATTTTTGAGAGGTCCCAGTGATCATTGGACCATAGATCACTGACTTTAGGGATGATTCATTTTAGTTTTGGGGCCCTTGAATAATTGTATTAGGGGGTAGGTTTGGAATCCATACTGAGGACAAGCAACTAATATTGCCTGGACCAATTATCCATGTGAGACCCTTTACAGAGATGTGGCCAGTTAGAATATTGCTCCATATAAAAGAGTGCGAGATGAGATTTCTTTTATTACTGTACTTACTAATGTGAGTTGTTGCCCAAATGGAACATGGGTTGGTGAATAGCCGCCAGGCAAGGTTAGCCAGAGAAGCCTTGTTCTTGTCTAATTCTCTCCTAAGTCCTAAGCCTCCGACTTTCTTTGGTGAGGTAATAGTGTCTCACTTAATATATTGGATTTTCTTTCTCAAATTTATGGTTCCCCAAATGCAGTTTCGTTGGATTTTATCAATTTGTTTGAGAACTGAGGCGGGGAGAGGTATATATTGCATAGAATGGTCTGGGATGGAGTCAAGGGTTGATCTAGCCAATGTGTTTCGCCCTGATATAGATAGAAAGTTGATTTTCCAGTTGGCTAGTTTAGAATACATATTATCAATGATGTAGTGGAGGTCGGAAGGTTTTGGCTTGTGTTTAAGAATAGAAAATTCTAAGTATTTGCCAAAGTTATCACCTATTTTTAAGTTGGGGAAATTTGCCAGATTAGTTCTTGTTAGGGTATCACGGGTTTTTTAGAAAATAATCTTGGATTTGTTTGTGTTGATTTTTTGACCGGAGATCTGAGCGAAGAACAGAAGGCAACGCTTCATTGGTTGGATTGATTTTAAATTTGCATATGCTACAAGGGTGAGATCGTCAACATAAAATAGGCGGATAGTGATAACTAGCAATTTTTACCTACTATTTGCTCTCTTTTGCTTAGGTTTTGGGACAAAAATGCACTAAGATACTCCCGAACACTAATGCAAGATGCTTATTTGTAGGTTTTGGATCAAATTGAGGCAAAGAGGCCAAAATTAACTTAAACAGGAGCCAAACTTACACAGGCACGGGACTCAACAGAAGCGGTGACAACGCTAATTTAACGTTGCAGCGAAAGCCTTTCCACTGGGGCAGAATTCTGAGAGCGGCCGCGGATTGAGGTTCAAAGAGATGTATTTTGGCCTTTGCGGAACCGCTGACAGCGCTATAATAGTGCGGTCGCGGTGGGAAATCCGCTGAGAGCAGAATGTCATGTTCGGAGAATTGTCAAAAGTGGTCCTTCACAAGAGCGCGGTCAGCGTTAAAATTTCGATGTTGCGCTATCAAGTTCCGCTAGGGTGCTCAAGATTTCGCTGGGAGCAGAAACAAGGTTCAAAGAAGTGCCAGTTGAAGAAGTGCGGTCCGCGACTCATAATTGCGCGACCGCGGAAGCTGTCCCGCTGGGGCGTTTAGTTTTCCGTTGACAGCGAAACCTCCGTAGGGCATTTTTGTCCAGTATTTTCAGCAGTGTATAAATACTTCTTTTTCTCTTTTTTAGGATATCAGATATTTTAGAGAGCTCGTGGACAACAACCTTTTACCTTTTTGAGTAACTTTAGAATAGATTCCACTCTTAATATTAGATTTTATCTTTGTATTTGGCATTTATGGCTTTAATTTCATCTTCTATTTTGATTTCTTCCATGAATATGAGTAGCTAGACCCATTAGCTAGGGTTGTGACCCAATCCTAGTGTGGGTATCTAATGGGTCTTTAATTTTAGAGTTTACTTGTCATTGGGTCTGTGATATTTAGTCTATTTCATGCTTAATTTACTGAATTAGTGGTTGCAAATAATGATTCATGTCTTTTTAACTAAGGTTTTTCTTGAGAAAGATGACCCGAGCTTAGGTAAAATAGGCTAACAAGGAATTTGAGTGAATTCAAGAGATTGATAGCCCCAATTAAAGGGTAGAAACTAGAGATAGTAATACCCGACTTGAGCTAATTTCACTTGCTATGTTGAAACACCCAATTAGGCTTGAGAAAGCCAATTCGGGCAAAGTCACCCAGACTACCGAGAGGTATGGGGTGAGTAATTAAGTGTGAGGTTATATCATGAGCCCATAACCAACAAGATTATCCTAGTTTTTAGATCCTATTAGGTGCTCGTCTAGGTGTAAGTTGCATCCCAATTGCCTTTTATAACTTGATAAAACCTTCACAAAAATATTGTAGCTAGCTTGATAGAAGCAATCTTTAGTATTAAAACTAGTATAGAATCAAAACAACCCATGTTTAGAAGAGTAATTAAGAACAATACACACTACTAAATCGGATAGAAACTCAACTCCAATCATCTAACTCCCTATGAATTTCGATCCCGATCCTATCAGATAAAAGCTACATTGACCTTGCCTTGCCATTGTATAGTGGTATAGGTGGGAGCTTGATCACTTTTTGGCGTCGTTGCCGGGGATTTAAACGGTGTTGACTATCTATTTAATTAGTTGTGTAGATTGTTTCTCTTTCCTTCTATTTATGTGTGTTTAAATCGCTACATGTATAAATGGATGATCCGCTTGGCAATGTTATACCGGAGGAGGAGGTATATGGTAACGGGGATGATGAGTTGCATCTAGTACCTCAAGCTCAAAGACGAAGCCGCCAGGCCAATGCCAATGAAAATATTCCAGACCTTCCCCCGCCTCCTCCAAAAGCGGCTCCTCTGGTGCTTCCAAGTGAAGGATATGCCATTGCAATTGTCCCACAAAGAATCCGGCATGGAAATTTTCAAATAAAAAATGTCATGTTGACATTATTGGAGCAATGAGGATATTTCACATGTGCTCCCCATCAGAATGCCTATAAACACTTAAAAGGATTTGTGGATACCTATTGGGGAAGCAAGCAAACCAACGTGTCAGAGGATGCTTTGAGGCTAGACTATTTCCTTTCTCTCTTCGAGGGAAAGCATTGGATTGGCTTGAACGACCCTCAAACCATTCCATCTCTATGTGGGATGAGTTGGCGGACAAGTTTATTGCCAAGTTTTTCTCTCCGGAGACATGACAACTTTGAGGGATGAAATATTAGCATTCAAGCAGGAACCAAATGAGTCCCTTTATGAGATTTGGGAGTGCTACAGAACAATGGTCAAGGAATGCCCCAACAATGATATGACAGAAGTTATGATTCAACAAACATTTTACCGGGGCATTAACATGACCAATCTATGTGTGGTCAACTAATTAGTTGGGGGAAACTTCATGAATCTATCTTATGATGAAGCCTGTGATATTCTTGATGAAATGTCTAACACTTCGTCAGCATGGCAAAGTCGGGCTAATGTGCCCCAAGGTGACCCAAGTGTGATTAATATTCATAAAGAACTCCAAGACCATGGCAAGCCATTGCTGAGCTAACAATAACTATGAACCAACTTGCCAAGGCACAACTTCAGCATATCCAAGGACCAAAGAAAGTTCATGTTATGGAAGGGGTCAATTTTTTGGTCAACAAGCAAAGACAACATGGCCAACAAACGCAAAGCAACAATGATTAAAGTGAGCAAGATGTGAGTGGATACAATAATGATGATTCATATGATGATCAGAATGAGGATGTGATGTATGCAAACAATTTTCAAGGACAAAGGAGCAATGCTCCAAACCAATAGTGGAGATCTCAAGGGAACAACCAAAATTGGAACAATCAAGGGCAAGAAAACTGGAACAACAATAACAACTCTAAAAACTGGGGGAACAAAAATCAACAATGGGGAGGCAACAACAACAATTGTAACGGGAACAATAATAGCAATTGGGATGGAAACGGTAATCGGGGTCGGGCTTTCAAAGGCCCCCGGTGTATCAACAACCTAACAATCCACCCCCTGTCAATCATAAGGTCAGAGTTCGTCGAGCAATGATATGGGCCGAATCGAGCATATGTTTAAACAGATGCGTATTCAGATGCTCAAATGCCTCCCACACCACCTTCATCTGCAATCTTGAGGTCCAAATAAGGCAAATATTGCAAGCTTTGAACACTCGCCCTAAGGGGGCACTACCTAATGACACGGTGGTGAACCCAAGGGTGGTTGATACGCTCAAATTACACTTTTAAAATAGTGTAAACCGGTCGAAGTCAAATATAATAATCCAACAAGGCTGGGGTCGAATTCCATAGGGAATAGGTGTGAAGATATCACTTTGTTAGTGTGGTTCTTAACTCTAATCGAAATTCTATT
>ML277926.1:0-69158 GCA_005239495.1 Nicotiana undulata
TAAGGGTGGTCATAAGGACTGAGGTCATAAGCTACCCACGATCGCGAATCATACCTGCGACTCCTGTGCTGACTCGAAAATGATAAGCTCCCCACGATCGCGAATCTTACATGTGACTCGTGTACTGACTCGATAATGATAAGCTACCCACGATCGCGAATCTTACCTGTGACTCGTGTGCTGACTCGATAATGATAAATGCATATTCATATATATAGGTTTATGTGTGTACCGACTCAACAGTGAACCCAACAGGACCATGTCAATACCACTGTAGCCAACTGGGATTGAAATCATAATATTTCACCTTTCCATGTCATTTCAACAACAATCACAACTTACAATACATACAAGGTACAAATAAGGCACATAGNTGCTCTGAAGATTCATCACCGGCTTCCGAGCCTCTACGACGACTAAAAAATGGATGTGCACGCTCCCAAACTATCCAAATAATGATAATTCAATGAAAATATACTCAATAGATCATAACCAATTCAAATTACAAAGTTCCTCAGCCCGGCTCAATGAAATGACCAAAATGCCCTCGGGCCCACGTGCCCGGACCTCGAAATTTCTTGAAGAAAATCTCTACCCGAAGCTTTACTAATTCAATTACACATTTTACCTCAATTATTCATGCTCAATTCGTGGCTAAAATCCAAATTTCCAAATTCTAGGTTTCTTCCAAATTTTCCTCAAATGTTCCCTAATTTTCATGTCCTAATCCATGTAATAAAACTTGAATTAACTTGGAAATGAGAAGGAATCACTTACCTCTTGATGCTTGATGAAAATTACCCTTTGAAATCCTCCAAAAATCGCCCATGGCTGGAAAATGAGAGAGAAATGCCAAAATCCCGTTTTAATCAACACTGCCCAGTTCTGCCCTTCTATGCGATCTCATGAATTCGTCTGCGATCGCACAGGCCTCCCAGATCACTCCTCCGCGATCGCACAAGCACGCCCGTGATCGCACAGGCCATTTCCATCTCCCACCAAAATTCCTTCTCCGCGATCGCACCTTCCTCCTTGCGATCGCACAAGCCTGCCTGGCCCTTCTACGCGATCGCACCCCAACATCCGCGATCGCATAGGTCAAAAACCTTGCCCCTCAGTTTTTTCTCCGCGATCGCATAGCTAAGGCTGCGATCGCACAACATTACCAAAAACACCAGCAAACAGCAACATCAACACAACCCGAAACACACCTGAGGCCCTCGGGACCCCGTCCAAACACACGACTCAGTCCCATAACATCCCACGAACTTGCTCGAGGCTTCAAATCACATCAAACAACGCCTAAATCACGAATCGCATTAAATTCCAACTCTATGAACTTTGAAAATTCCAACTTCCACATTTGATGCCGAAACTTATCAAACCACGTCCGATTGACCTCAAATTTTGCAGGCAAGTCATATTAGACATTACGGACCTTCTCCAACTTTCGAAATCGCATTCCAACCCCGATATCAAAATTTCCATTTCCGGTCGAATTCTTCAAAAACCTTCAGTTTTCTATCTTTAGCCAAATGACCTTAAATTGACTTCCGGATAACCGAATTCACTTCCGATCGCGCTCCCAACTCAAAAATCACCATACGGAGCTATTCCTAGACTCGGAATCCCAAACGGACCTCAATATCATTGAAATGTAGTTCAAGTCAAACTTAGGAAATTTCCTTAAAACACTAACTTTCCACAATATGCGTTGAACTGTTCCCGGGTTATCCAAAATCCGTTCCGACATACGCCCAAGTCCGAAATCATCATACGAACTTGCTGGAACCCTCGGATCCTGATTCCGAGGTCGTTTACTCAAAATTCCAGTTTTACTCGATTTCTTCAACTTAAGACTTCTAAAATGAGAATCTTCCTTTAAATTCAACTCCGATCTTCCTGAATTTCGATTCCGACCATATGCACAAGTCAATATACCTGAAATGAAGTTGTTCGTGACTCCCAACTGCTGGACGATGCGCTGGATCTCAAAACGACCGGTCGGGTCGTTACACACAACATCCTCACAATAATAGCCCGCAGCCTCACTCAGTCAGACACTCTCAACATTCCCTTCAGGCCATAAATATACCGGGTTCTCGACCCAAAAACAGTTTTCATTTTCAATAAATAATATCAAAATACTCTGAGTGTCAAAATAATTTTCAAGAAAAAACTGAGTGAAAATCATAACATATCAAGTGAGGAAAATAGTAAAAACAGCCCACAAGGGGTAAACAATCGGCACTAGGCCCCAAACATGGCTTACAGTCCAATTCATATCAAAATATATCAATACTATTAAGCATAGGCTTAAAAATCGGTTTCGCAACTCAATAGTTGCCTAAAAAGGGATATATTTCCAAATTCCCGATTTGTGAAATCCAAAACCCGTGAAAGGGTGCAAAGTCCGGGGTTTCATACCCTCATGACAGGATTTAAAGACATTACTTACCTCAAACTAGCCCGAAAAGCTACTCCGTAATGCGCTCGCCTCTCAAATCAACTTCCGAGCGAACCAAATCTATAAAGATCAGACCTTTATCATCAAATTATGCTTAAGGAATGAATTCCAATAGAAAAATACAAATTTTAGCTCAAAACCCGAAATTGGTCAAAACCCGACCCCCGGGCCCGCATCCCGGAACTCGACAAATTTTATACCAAAATGTTCTTCATCATCTCATGAGTCCGTACATATAAATAACGCTAAAATCGGAGTTCGTTTGACCCCTCAAATCAATCCCTAAAGGTCTCATAATCTCAAGCCCTAACCCCACCTTTTTCTACTGATTTTCATGAATTAAACATTGATATTATGTTCCTTAATCACCTACAATCGAGTTTTAAGGTCCAAAATACTTACCTCTATGAAGAACACTGATTTTCCCTCTTCAAAATCGCCTCTAAGCTCTTTTCCCGTTCAAAAATGGTGTTAAAAGGTCTAATGGTCGCGGAGGGTTTAATTTAATACTGCCCAATTATTTATGCACTGTGATCGCGGACATAAGGTCGCGATCGCGAAGAACAATTTCCCAGCCTCACATTTGACCTTATGCGATCGCGGAGAGTAACTTGCGATCGCGATTCATTAAGCCTCAATCCTACGCGATCGCGATCCTACTCACGCGGTCGCATAGCACCACTGACCTGCCCCCACACGCGCCTCACTATCCCTACGCGATCGCGAACATGGCCACGCGATCGCACTGCTTAAACCACTCGCCTTACATGATCACACCCCTACTCCTGCGATCGCGATGCATAAATTCCCTCTGGCCTCCTTTAACCTTACACGATCGCGGACCATTCCTCGTGATCGCGGTGAACAAATTCATGTTGCACTGACACCAGAAAACCAGCATTTCTCCTCAGTCCAAAAGTGTTTGTTAACCATCTAAAATCAATCTCGAGCCCTTCGGGACCCCAATCAAATATACCAACACATCACATATGATCATTCAAACTTATTTGCACTTTCAAAACACTAAAAACAACGTCAAAACACCAAAATCACATCGGATTCAAGACTAAGAACTTTGAAATTTCTAAAATCCACCAACAATGCCGAAACTATCCAAAACAACTCCGATTGACCTGAAATTTTGCAGACACGTCCAAAATGACATTACAAACCTGTTTCAATTTCCGGAATTCCATTCCGACCCCGATAGCCTATTTTCCATTGTCGACCGGAAATCGCCAAAAACTAACTTTCGCCAATTCAAGTCTAATTCTACACCGGACATCACAAAATTATTCCGAACACACTCCTAAGTCCCAAATCACCTAACGAAGCTATCCGAGCCATAAAATCCTCATTCCGAGGTCGTTTACCAATAAGTCAACTCTTGGTTGACTTTTCCAACTATAAGGCTATTTTTAAAGACTAAGTGGCTAAACTCTCACTACAACCATTTCGATTTCAAGCCTACCAACTCTAACACATCAATAACAGTATAACCAACCTATGACAAGTCAATAACAGTAATTTTAATGCAAGTTCTACGTAACGACTGACCGGGTCGTTACACGGATGCTGTCACGAAGAATGTGCCAATCTGGGCTACACTCTCCATAAGACTCACTTGTCGGACCAAGGTATCCTGAAGCACTGGGGTAACAATGAACCCCTCTGGGACCTGAGCTAGTCCCGCCAGAACGGTCTGAGCTAGAGCCCCCTCATCAAGCTCTATCTGAGGCTTTGCATCCGGAGCTGCTGCTTGAGCACTGGACTGAGTCCTGCCCCTGCCTCGGCCTCTACCCCTCATAGGAGCTGCTGCTGCTTGAGTATCCGGTTGCTGGTCAGCGGAAGAAGAGGCACTTGTCCTCGCCATATGCGAGAGAATAAGAATAGAAGAGTTTAATCAGTATTGGGATAACAAGAATCGCATGACAGAGTTGAATAAAAGTGAACTTGTTCCTAACTTTATAGCCTCTGAGAGATAAGTACAGACATCTCCTTACTGATCCCTCAGACTATATTAAACTTGTCCGTGAATTGTGAGACCTAGGCAACCTAGAGCTCTGATACCAACTTGTCACGACCCAAATTCCCAACTGTCGGGATCCTGATGGCGCCTAACATCATACTCGCTAGGCAAGCCAATGTTAGAATTTAGCTAACCGTTTTCTTTTAAAATTAATTAAATATTAGTAAACAGATTATAATAAAGTGACAATACTTGCGGAATTTAAATAAATATTGTTTAACCTTGAACTATTGCTACCACCCAGAACTGGTGTCACAATCCACGAATGTTCTATGAATAACTACAAATAGTGGTCTGAAAGAAAAGTACATATGTCTCGAAAGAAAATAAAACAGAAATGTAGAACATAGAAGGGGACGCCAAGGCCTGCGGACGCCTGCAGGACTACCTTGGGTCTCCTGAATGAATGTCTGCAACCGACCTCTCGATCAGCCATAATCAGCTCCAAAATCTGCACAGAAAATGCAGAGTGGTATCAGTACAACCGACCCCATGTACTGGTAAGTGTCGAGCCTAACCTCGACGAGGTAGTTACGAGGCTACGACGGGGCTTTTATAATATAACCTGCATACAATTTATAATAAAACAAAAAGTAAGTACGAAACGAGGTGGAAAAGTAACTTGTAGTAAATAAATACGGAACCCAACTATCTTGCACGTACGCAGCTATAACCAAATCCTTAAGAGAGTCACAATGCTACAGAATAAAATCACAGTAGAAGCATAATACATAAACAACAAAAATGATGCGGCGCGCATCCCGATCCCACCATATAATCATTAATAACGTGAACATTCACCCTTATTCCTCCTTGTTGCGGCATGAAACCCGATCCCACTGGTCCACCCTTATTACTCCTCAATATATATCACCCTTATTTCTCGTGTTGCGACGTGCAACCCGATCCCACTTGTCCACCTTTATTACTCCTTGTTGCGGCGTGCAACCCCCTCCCACCAGACAATCATCAGTCACACAATAAGAATAAGTGTTTCACAATTTAGCTCAAAACCCTTCACAACATTTATGCCTCAAACCAATGTAGACGGAAAAACTATTTAGTTATGAAACTTCACCAAATATTGCTACACAACGAGACCAACCGGAATATACCATGAAACACCGACAAACCAGCTTAAACCAATAGTGTATCACAATGAGAATGCGGAACAACTAATACTTCCAACTAAGAAACAACATTCAACAAAAGCAATTAGGCATGGAAATATCAATAAGAATGAAGCAGTCAAGACAAGAAGATAATAAATTGGGAACGGGGAAGGGAATATGCTAAACAGATAATTTGGCGGCGCATAGGTACTCGTCACCACACCTATACGTCACGCACATGAAATTTCACATAGCAATCAAGTCGGGGATTATTAATCCCTCGTGTCAAAGTTAGACCAAACACTTACCTCGATTTTTCAGGCCACTCACTACTCAAGAACAACTTTCCCTTTAGAATTCACCTCCAACCCACTCGTATCTAATCATAATGAGTTTAATATCATTAATTACTGCTAAAGGAATCAACTTTAATGCATAATCATGGTTTTCCTAAGTTTTCCTAACAAAAGACAAAAATCGATCTCGGGCCCGCTTGGTCCAAACTCGAGGTTCGGACCAAAATCCGTTTACCCATTCTCCCTCGAACCTGGATATACAATTGGTTTTGGAATCCGACCTCAATTCGAGGTCTAAATCCCCAAATTTCGAAATTCCTAAGTTCTACCCAAAAATCCCTAATCCTACCATGAAAATTCTAGATTCTAGGTTGAAATCTTGTAAAAGTTGTAAAAAAAATGAAAGGAATTAGTTAGGAATCACTTACCTATGATTTGGAGAAGTTTTTGTCTTTGAAAAATTGCCTCTTGAGGTTTAGGGTTCGAATGAATTGAAGAATGGGTGAAAATCCCGTCTAAGTCCAAACTTAACAGCTGCAAATGTCGCAATTTCGGCCTAATGCGAGAAAGGTACCGCAATTGCGAACCCTTTGCATTTCTGCTGCCTTCGCATTTGTGAACAATATGTCGCATTTGCGACATTTGGGGCCATCGCAATTGCGGATGAAAGTTCGCTTTTGCGAACCTGGCCTTCCTTAGACAATATTCACAATTACGAAGAGGATCTCGCATTTGCGAGAACAAGCTGGTCTGGGCTTCTTCGCAATTGCGATAAAATACCTCGCAATTACTAGGCCTGCTATGCTCGCATTTGCGAAGCCTGATCTCGGATTTGCGAGAGCAGAGGCCTGCAACAGGTTTAGACACACCAGCTATTTCTAAGTTCCAAAAATCACTCCATAGCCTATTCGAAACTCACCCGAGCTCTCGAGGCTCCACACCAAACATGCACGCAAGTCTAAAAATATCATACGGACTTGCTCGTGCGATCAAATCATAAAAATGACACCCAAAACTACAGATTTAACATCAAAACTCATGGATTTCTCAAGAATACTTCAAACTTACTATCTTCTCAATCGGACGTCTGAATCACGTCAAATAAACTCCGATCTTCACCAAATTTCACAGATATGACTTATATATTTTAACAAACCTGTACGGGGCTCCGAAACCAAAATACGGTCCCGATACCAACGAGTTCAAACATTAATCATTTTCTTTAGTTACTTTAAATTTATGTCTAACAATTTCTCATTAAAAAACCATTTCTCGAGCTAGGGACCTCAGATTTCGATTTCGGGCATACGCCCAAGTCCCATATTTTACTACGGACCTCCTGGGACCGTCGGAACATGGGTCCAGGTCCGTTTACTCAAAACGTTAACCAAAGTCAACCTAAAATTAAATTTTAACTCTAAAATTTTATTATTTCATATCTTTTCACATAAAGACTTTCTGGATTAACGCCCGGACTTCACATGCGAATCTAGGTGAATAAAAATAATGTTTTAAAGGCTAACGAGCGCGGATAGAGTCTTAAATCATAAAATGACCCTTGGGTCATCAAAAGCACCTAAAAACCAGGGTAGTCCAGATGTACGCGCATGTGTTCACATGTATTTGCACTATGTATTCATGAATACAGCAACAAAAAGCGCCTAAAATCAGGGCAGTCCAGCTGTACGCGCATGTATTCACATGTATTCGCTCTGCTGCATTCATGAATGCAGCAGTAAAAATCGCCTAAAACCAGGGCAGTCCAGCTATACGCATATGTATTCACATGTATTTGCGCCATGTGTTCATGAATACAGCATCAAAAAGCGCTTAAAATCAGGTAGTCCAAATGTACGCCCATGTATTCGCGCTGCTATATCATGAATACAATAGTAAAAAATGCCTAAAATCAGGGCAATCTAAAGGTGTTCGGTACGGTATTTTCGGTATTCGATTTTCTAAAATGCTATACCAATACCGTACCTAATTAAATTCGGTATGGTTCGGTTTTTCGCCTTTCGGTTTCGGTTTATTCGGTACGGTAACTTCGGTTTGTTCGACTCTAAAGCAACTTTTTGAACGTAATATTTAGGGGAGAATAATATCTTAACTAGCCAATTAAATCAATCTTTTGAATGCAAGAACACTAGAAGTAAGGTTTGTCTATGGTCTGTCTAAGTTGAAGTAAGATTTGAAAATGGTGGATTCTAAACCTAAAACTAAAAGGGGGAAACAATTGGGTGTAAGCAGGTAACCAACAAAATGAGGGGAAAAGGTACGTATAGTGAAAATAAAAGGTGGAAAATATTATTAAAAAAATTAAGAATAAAATGAAGTAAAATTTTATAACTTTTATATTTATGCTATATATAATATGTATATTAGGTAATTTAGTATGTATTTCGGTACGATATTTGATATTTCGGTATTTTATTTTCAAATACCATACCTAATACCACATATTTTTAAAATTTAAACCAAATACCATACCAAATACCAAATACCAAAAGTTTCGGTTTCGATATGGTAATTCGGTATTTACTGAATTATGCACAGCTTTAAGGGCAGTCCAACTGTATGTGCATGTATTCACATGTATTGAGACGTCATGTATTCATAACTAAAGTAATGTCAATCACCTAAAAATAGGTATGTCCAGCTATCTAAGAGAGAGAAAAAATATAAATAACGTATTTCATGTCTTATTTCATGCATCAATGATAGTATATACCGTAAATATTTATTTTGCTATAAAATATAAAAATAATATTTTAAAATGATTTTGATTTATAATAAATAGAGTGTAGAGTTGGTTGCTATACAAGGTAAAATTTGGTTTCTTAAATAGGATCAAACGGCCTCCGATCCACTAACAATTTCAAACTCCAACCTAAACCCCGGTACCCCGCTCTCTCTATACAAAAAAACCCAGAACATTCACAACAGTCTCTTTCAACTCTCTCAAGTATTCCCCTTTTCTTCATTACCAAGCAAAATCTATTCCTGGAATTCATCCAAAAAAAATAAAAAAATCATAAATCCCCAAATTCGCGATTTTATTCACACCTCAAAACCCTTCATCATCGTCGGATTATGTCGTCGGCAGCCGCCGCCGCCGATTTTCATTCTCCGATCAGTTCCTCCGTTCAATCATCTCACTCTAACTTTAATCCTAATAGCTCTAAGTTCGATGCAGGCTTTGATTGCATACCGGGTTCGGGTCGATCAAGGCTAAAGCCGAGGCTCGTGAAGATGAGGAAACAATCGGGTCCTCAAAATGTGGACCCGAATGATTTGAAGTTTAATCGGGTTAACCCGGTAAACAATGTGAGTTTTGTATTTGGTGCTACTAGTAAGAGTGATTCTACTTTGAATACGAATTTGGATAATTTTAGTGCTAATAATAGCGGGTTTGCTTCGAACTCGGGAGAAGAAATTGGCAATGAGGGTTTTGTGTTTGGTGCTGGTAAGAATAATTATTCGAATTTGGAGAATTTGGGTTTTGTTTTTGGAGCTAATAATAATATGAGTAGCTTGAAATTTAACTTCAGGAGCAAGAATGTGGATCAAATAAATAAGATTAACTCGGGGTCTAATTGGAATGTGTTGAATGAGGCACCTGCTTGTTGTGAGAGCGATAGTAATATAAAGTCGAGTTTGGAATTTAGGCAGAGGAAGTCTAGTGGTGATGTAGGAAAACCGCAAGTTGATCAGGTCAAGGTCAAGAATCTTGATAATGTCAGTTCTAGTTTTGTTGTTAACGAATTTGAGTCGGCTACTGACTCAAAGCTCGAGCAAAGCGAGTCTCATAAAAGTGAGCAATCGGGTAGTTTCCACTTTGGGAAATTTGCTAATGGAAGTACATTGCAATCGGATAAATTGAAAGCTAACTTTGTGTTTGGTTCTAGTAGACATAACTTTGACTTGGGGAATGGAGCATGTAATAAAGATGGAGCAGACAGGGGAGCAGAATCTCAGGGTCCAAAATCAACTGACACTTTTGCTTTTGGCTATGGCATCGAAGGAAAAAACAAAGTGAATGAAAATACAAAGCTTGCTGAAGATGTGGAGGATTTTAATAGTGAGAAGACCCAAAATCACAATGGTTTTTGGAGTGCTCAAGAAAGTAACTTGGGTGCTGATGGGAAGCTCAAGTTTGCTTCAAGTAGTAGGAATGTTGTGGACACTGATTTACCAAAAGCCCCCATTTTTAAACTCTCTGATGAGATGAATGCATTGAACATTGGCCATTCAGCACAGGTTAATGGTGCTGAGAAGACCAATAACATGAATGAAAAGTCACGTGGCGACATCCAGAATGTATTTGTGTTCGGACTTAACAAAAAAACATCAAATGTTTCAACTGAAAGCACCGCGCGTAATCCTTGTGATCAGGCCAAGGATTTGAATTTGAAAGATCATGGTAGTAGCTGTGGTGTTGATAAAGCTGATACAACTGATGGCGAACCAAATGCTAAGAAAGCTTGTGCACCCGAAATTGGTGAAAGTTTTGCAAGTTCATTAAAGGAAATCAAGGACAAAAGGATGCCTGGAGAAACGGTGCATACAAATGCAAAATTTGGTCTTTCCAATGAGCAAGTAAATTCATTTTGCTTCTCAGCAGGAACCTCTGGGAAGGAAAATCAGCCAATAAATTTTAACACTACGACCGGTACACCTCCTGGCCATCAAGATGAGAAAAAGGAAGAGTTCAGCTTTCCAAGCACACCATTTATACCTGGGACACCCGTTTCCGATTTTAGTGCATCTAATTCTAATATATTGTTTTCTTTTACTGCTAATTTATTTTCCGGAGTAAATGATAAGTTGGGTTGTGGAACAAGTAGCAGATTGAGGGATAAAAAAGTGAAAAAGAAGAAGTCATTGAGGCAACGAACCTTGGCACAGCAGTTGGCTGGGCAGACTGATTCGTCTAACGAAGGCAGTTCTAAGCACAATAATGAGTCTCCAGGATGTTGTTCACCTATGGATTTTTCACCATATCAGGATACAAATTCTTCAACATCTGCCGAGGATGTGGTTGCTCCCAAAGAAGCACCTGTTTTCAATGAGTCTGAGAAGAAATGTGGAGATGGAAATGAGAAATTTTCTGGGTCTGATTCTGGAAAAGACTCTGATACTCGGAGAGATTCTAGTTCCTATACTTCACCCTTGGCACAAGATGGGTTATCATCCATAAGGCGCCAGTATAGGAAGAAATACAAGTTGAAAGTTGATAGTGGTTCAAACAACTTAAATCACAGGAAAGTCGAGTTTTCGTCTGATGCAGTTCAACATTCTTCCTCTGGTCGCAATTGTTCAGTAGACATCCAAAGCGGAGTTAAATCTCATGTGCGGAGTAAAGGGATTCATGTGTCCAAAGCTGATGAAGATCATGGGAAGCTGGGCCTCACTGATCGTGAATCCTGTGAACAGTGGCGGATCAGGTGCTAATATCTCCGAGTCTCTCAATTGTGGATTGCTATGCATTGACAAGATTTCCTTTGAGCTTTTGCTTTTCACATTTGCTGCAGTAATTTCATCATCATTCTGGTTGTGTCCTGGCTTCTTCTCGAAGTATCAGATTCTAGCATTAAATAATATGAAATTGTCCTTCATACTTACAAAGATTTTATCTGTGACAGGGGAAACCAAGCTTATAAGGCTGGAAATCTTTTGCAAGCTGAGGATTTCTACACTAAGGGTATCAAATCAATCTCTGCTACAGAAATTCCAGCCTCTTGCCTGGAGCCTCTTGTGTTATGCTACAGCAACCGAGCTGCCACGCGAATGTCACTTAGAAGGATGAGGGAAGCCATCAGTGATTGTTCATCTGCAGCTGCTTTAGATTCTAACTTTCTCAAAGTAAAACTAAGAGCAGCAAAGTAAGAGCTCTACATCTCGCAACTGATGTCTCTTAGTTCTTGATAACTCTCAAGTATTTGAAGAATCTTCGCTATATAATACTGATAGGAACGTCTTGTAAAATATGGTCATAGTCTTCTAGCTAGACAATTTTACTGTGCGATAACAACAAACTAGACCACTCTAATTATCTATTGAATCTCTGTATACTAGTTTTATGATAAATTATTTTTTGAGTGAAATTATGTGAGAAAGCTGGAATTTTGGTATATGTAGAAAATCTGGAATATGCTCTTTAGTGAATCCTTGATCAAACATCGTTTTCCCTTTGAGAATATTAAATAGTTCTTTTGTATTTGAACTAAAACTGGATGTGTTCTTCCAAATGGGGCAAAGAGATAAGTGGTGAAGAGGCCAACTATATCCGATGTCTCATAATTCTTGATTTTAAGTTTAAGTATTTGAAGTGAATGCTGCGTGTTCTTTTATAAGACCGTTATTTTTTCTTTCTTGTTGAGTGAATTATTTGTTCACGAATTTATATATCTTGAATATCTCTGGATGCCAGTTGTTATCTGGTTCTTGGTGAGGTGGAGGAAGCAATTCAGTATTACAACAATTGCTTGGAATCAAGAATTAATCTGTGCCTGGATAGGAGAATAACAATTGATGCAGCAGATGGCTTGCAAAAGGCACAGGTGACCAATTTTTGCTTTTCCCATGGAGTTGATGCTCTAACTATTCCAAATCCTTAATTATTTCATGTATCTTTAATAATTCATATCATATTCAAAAAAAAAATAAGTAATTCAAAGTAATGTGAACCAGTACTTTTCTATGTAGCCTGAACTTGGCATGACTTGTTGTCATATGCAACTCTACTTTTTCACGTATGAAACACTTCTTAACCAACATGCTAGTCAAACTAGGTTAATCAAATTTGAGTGCAGAATGTCTGCAGTATTGCCAATTAATTGATTTAGAATAGTAAGAATAGTCGAGGTGCGCGCAACCTGATACCACAATTATCAAAAAGAAAAGGGAAGAAAATAATAATAGTAAGATCTCTGCTTAGGACCTTCGTCCAAAATGCTTTTGGTTCAGTAAGAGATGCTAAAATAATAAGAGTAGCAGCTGTTGATGATGAGTTCTATTGGGGTTGTGAAGCATGTGGTTGGTCTATAGATGTAGTTTCAGACATTCAACATTGTTGACAAGGAACTTGATTTCCTTCCTTTGTTTGTAAGATGTCTCTAAGCAGCGGTGGTTCCAGGATTTGAAGGTTATGGGTTCGGGGTTCTAATACTTTTAAGTTGGATTCTAAATTAATAATTAGTACATATTTAATGAATTTCATAAGATAAATACAAAGTGTGGACCAAAGCTACTGGGTTCGGCCAAACTGATGGCACCCCTGTCTCTAAGCTACACTGATCATTCTATACAAAATTTCTGCACAGTATTGTATTTGTTGGCACAAAGTCTGCTAGTGTCACCAGCATTAGCTAGTTGATTAATAAAGCTCTGCCATTAAATTTGGCCAAGACACTAATAATATTCTTTTTTGAGGTGCCCTTCTGAGTGAAGGTAGTAAAGAGATTTTTGATGAGTACACGGCCCTGATTTCATGACACTGAAAGAAATATTACAGTGTGACAGTCATCCGATTTTGATGAACTTTACTAGTTTTTGCTAAATACTTTCGAGCATATTTGTTGGGCAAAATTATCAAGAGGGAAATGCGGAAGTCGTGAAGAAATGCTCGGAATAGCTTCTTTTTTTCCGTTAATCCTCTTTAGGTAAATCTGCTAAATGAACAGTGGCCCTACTTTATAATAACTTCTGGTTCCTTTGGAATTTTCCTACTTTATTTTTTGTTTTATAATTGTGTGAATCAACTGTCCTACTTCTGGTTCTACCGTTTCCATGCGTGAAATCAGAGCATATCTTAGGTGGTATCGTGGTTTATAAGCTGCATTGGATTTTGATATAATGATATGATTTGGCGACCATCATAGTTGGCGTATCAGGATATAACATGTATTGGGATGGCTGGGTGGATCGGATCAAAAAGATGCATAATCAATTTAAAATACAGAAAATAAATTTGTGATAGTAGAAAACAAAAACACCTCAAAGAATAATGAAAATATATTTAAAGCCTTTGACATAGATTTATTATCCATCTCCAAGATCAATATCAACATTATTACCATGAACCAACCTGGATTTGATGCTACCCCTGTAAGTTCAGGATCGATGAACCTTGCATGTCCTACGAGAATTCTAAGATGCATATTGGAACTGTAAGACAGAGCTGTCTCTCACACTGAATAAACAGTCTCATAACATATGTATTGTCAGGGCCTTGGATTGAGTTGCATGGTTAGGATATGTATTTTATATTGTTAAATTTGACAACTTCTTCTTCTCCTCAAGGAAGGAAAAGTAAAGAACAATTTGCAAAGCTGATAACCCTGGATTGGGTTCTGAGCTCCTCCGCGATAAAAGGGATCCGAAACTAAAATATTGTAAATTTTGACTCAAGAGAAAAAAGTAGGTGGAAAAAAGTGTTGAGGACCATATTATGTATAACGCATCTAAAATATGCGCTATACTCAGTATTTGCAGCCATAGTAATTGACTGCATAGCGCATCAATTATATGCGCTATGTATAAACATACCCCCAACCCCACCTTCTTCGTGATATACTTGTATTGAGGCTAACGTAAAGGGTTGTTTTTGGTTGAACATTGGAACCAGTGTTATCAAAGGCGAAAAGCGCAAAAAAGCTCTAAGGTCTGTTGGGGCTTTAAGCGTAGAGCGCAAATGAAGCGTGAGCTTTAATGATAAAAGGCGCAACTGAAGAAAAAGTAAAAATATGTATTTGTAGTCCAAAACTAATAATTATAAGCATGAATAACAAATATATGGGGAAAAAATTGAAAAGGATTTACGATAAAGTGAAATATCAATTGTTTAATGTCGCTTTTTTAGGATTACACTCATTGGTAAGGAAAAGAATGTCTAGAGCCTTGATGCGACAGTAAAGCGCCCACAAAGCGAGGCAAAGCGCTCAACATGTTTTGAGCCTCGATTCAGGGCTTAAGCGCGCCTTTGACAACACTGATTGGAACTATCATTTTGTGTTTGATCTCTAATGCAGTAATAGTCGAATTGAGTGACTTGGAAACCTTTTTGTATTGGGCAATTAAAAATGATGACTTTCCCAAAGAACAAATGATGACCTTCTTTCTAAAAAGCAGAGTATTAGCCTAACTTTTTATACTATCGACAAGTATGTTCCCTAGAAGATAAAGTAGACTATGGCATTGAAAACTACATACCTACCTCAATCAATTTACACTTAAATATTTGTACTAATTCCTAATACAGATTCTGCCTTAGAGTAAAATAAGTCAAAAATTCACAAATACATGAATATACAAAATTAAGAGTTACATGGGCTAATTTCCAAGTTAAATTGTTAATTACATTTAAAAGATAACTCATAGACCACGTTTTTAGTGATTTTCTTGAAATAAAGAACATACCAGAGGATTGGGAGGAGTATGCATAGCGCATATAATTGATGCGCTATGCAGTCAATTATTATGGCTGCAAATACTGAATATAGCGCATATATTACATGCGCTATATCTTAACGGGGTAACTGGCCGTTAAGGTATAGCGCATGTTCTAGATGCGTTATACATAATATGGTCCTCAACACTTCTTTTCACCTATTTTTGTCTCTTGAGTCAAAATTTACAATATTTTGGTTCCGGACTCTAATGAACAAACGAGAAAGGAATGTGCTAAATGGGATTACTGCAATTTATTTGTTTCTTTCTTTCTTTACAATCTTATTTTTATGAACTTCTGGTTTGGTTATTTGTTGGTGGCAGAAAGTATCTGAACATATGCATTGGTGTGCTGAACTTTTGCAACAAAGAACTTCAGATGCAGCAAAAAATGCACTTGGAACTATCGATGAGGCCTTGTCTATCAGCTGCTATTCAGAAAAATTACTTGAAATGAAAGGAGAGGCTCTTTGCATGGTTTGTGCTATTATAGATTTTGAATATCTTTTCTTTTTTAACTAGGTAACTTTTGAATCATTCAAACTTCTAGCTACTTGGTTCTGAATTGTGTGCGTCATTACTTTAATATTCTACAGCTGCAGATGTATAATGAAGTGATTGAGCTGTGCGAGAATACTCTTGATATTGCTGAAAAGAATTTTACCTCTGACTTTGCAAACTTGAATGATTTCAATTGCAAAAGCTCCTCTATGAAGCTTTGGAGATGGCGCCTCATGTCCAGGTCGTACTTCCATCTTGGAAAGTTTGAGGTGGCTCTTAACTTAATTGAGAAACAAGAGGAAGTGGTTTCTGTTGGGAAAAGGTAAATTCAAACTTCTAGAAGCACTTTCAACTCTCTTCCTCTTCCTGATTTCAGGGATGATATTGAGAAATTTTGCTCCTCTTTTCTGTAGATCTGGAAACATGACCCAGGAATCATCATCTGCTCTAGCAGCCACTATCCGTGAACTTTTGCGTTGCAAGGTATGCCACCTGTTATTTATGTAGTGGGTTGACCAAAATTACTGATCATTATTTCTTTGTCAGTGTATTGTTAGAATTTAACTGGTTCTTGCTAGTGGTTCTTACAGTTTGATTCTGTGTGTCAACTACTTGCTTTTCTGAAGAAGTTTATTGTTTTCCTCTCCATATACAGAAAGCAGGAAATGAGGCATTTAAGTCTGGAAAGTATACGGAAGCAATAGACCATTATAGTGCCGCTATAACCAGCGGCGTTGAGTCGCGTCCTTTTACAGCTATCTGTTTCTGCAATAGAGCTGCTGCTCACCAAGCTCTTGGTCAGATTGTTGATGCCATTGCAGATTGCAGTGTTGCCATTGCTCTTGATAAGAACTACACAAAGGTTTGTTTGCGCAAAGGTGTCTCCACTATTTAAACACTGATCAACAATAAGGACGATTTATTGTGTATTTAAACACTGATCAACATTAACCGGACAAGATTTTTCCAAAATTTTAGTGTTTTTTCAGCTTAAGTTAACATGCCCCTGTCCCTTTGTGGAAAATAACTTTGAAAGGTAAAAATAGTAGTAATACTTGCCAAACTTGCAGTATCAGTTTAGATTGCAAGTCCTCTCAGTTGTAGTTATCATGGATGCTCTACTCTTGATTCAGACACAAATTTAGTGTTGATATTTTATAGGAGGGCTGCTGCTCGATACTCTAACATAGTTATGCCGTCCATACTGCCACAGTTATATTAGTTATTTGTGTCCGAAATTGGAGTTTTACCTAATCTGATTGGTCTTCTGAATTTGGCAGGCAGTTTCAAGGAGGGCTACCTTACATGAAATGATTAGAGACTATGAGCATGCTGTAAATGATCTTGAGAGGCTCATATCCCTTCAGGAGACTCAATCACAAGAAAGGACTCGACAATCTGAGGCGCTAGATAAGTCGAATGGAAGCAGTGCTAAAGAAGCAAAGCGAACTCGTCGACAGCTTTCGTCAATTCAGGAGAAAGCTAAAAGAGGGACTCCATTAGATCTTTATCTTATCTTGTAAGTTCAAATCTCCTAATTACTGTTGAATATCTTCATAGATATGATTTGGTCCACCAAAACACTTTCCAAGGAAAATAAATGAATTGGAGGCAGTTCGTAAAAGCGCCGAGGCTTCCCATTCTTTACTTGGTTATTTAATATTTTATCATTTCCAAGTCGAATGTCCTTGTTTCTTCACTGTCCTTGTATTACGTAACACTTCCAAATGAAAGATTTCTTTTCACTGTACTAGAATCATATATTATCCCCTGTTTCTTATACTTGAAATCTTTTAATGTAACTAGTTCCTTATTGTTTTTATTTCACCTTTTGAGGTCAAATTTTAGTCAAAATTTTAAGTGTAATCTTGCATTATTCATTACTCTCTCCGCCCCAATTTATGTGGCACCCTTTGACTAGGCACAAAGTTTTAGAAAGAAAGAGGACTTTTGAAACTTGTGGCCTAAAACTAGCCTTAGATATTGTGTGGCTATAAATTATATTTAAGGGTAAAAGGGTTATTTAAAGTTAAATTGTTTCTACCTATAGAAAAGTGACATTCTTTTTGGGACAAACTAAAAAAGAAAGAGTGACACATAAATTGGGACAATAGGGAGTATAATATTTGTGTCTCCACTATACTTTGAGTCAAATCCCGTAGAGTGGTGTCTTGGAAGAAGGAAACATTGTGATAAACATTGACGGGATGATCCTAAAGATGCTATTTCATGAAGGAGTGGGCCTTTGTGACAGAGAGAAAATAGATACTACCATCTTTGTATATAGTCTGTGAGAATGCTTGTTCTGCTTTATGTGGTCGGTACAGTACTTCTCTGATATAAAGTGTGCATTAACTTCTTGCAATTGATGTTGTATACTTCACATTTTATGAATGAGTTTCCTCTGAAAAACTATCACAAGTTGAGAAACCTAGTTCTACATTGACATCTACCAGATTCAAATAGTCAATGTTCTGACTTGAAGATCTTGCATCTGCTAGATGATACTCCGGTGTTGTAGTTAGATGGATCTAGTGTATACGTCTTGTAACCTTTGATCCCTGAACGTCTGCGAAATATTCTCTGCATTTTAGATGTTAGTGATCTTGAATTCTCTCTGGCAGGGGAATCAAGTCATCTGATACGGAATCTGACATCAAGAAGGCATATAGAAAAGCAGCCCTCAGACATCATCCTGACAAGGTCCAAGTCTTAAGCTTTTCGAAGTTTAGAGGTTGAGTTAATAGTTGCTAGTGTACTCATTTTATATTGTTTATCTAGGCGGGTCAAATTTTGGCAAGGAATGATGCTGTGGATGATGGAGGGTTGTGGAACGAGATCTCTGAGACTGTTCGCACGGATGCTGATAGGCTATTCAAATTGATTGGAGAGGCATATGCTGTTCTCTCAGATTCCGACAAGGTACAGTAGCACGATTAAATTTTCGTATGTTACGCTCAACAATGATCATATGCTTCTCTGGTGCTCTGTGATTGTAATAGTTTTCTAAAGCTATATCTCATTGAGGCAAATCTGATACCTACATCTGCACCCTTATCGGATACTGCACCTTACTCCATGTAATGTGGTTTTGAAAATAAATTCCTAGAATAGTACGGTATGATTTTGTTACTACTAAAAAAACAATAGTATGATTTTATTAAGTATGTTGAAAAGCATTTGTTGCAGAACCAACTAGGAAAAGACCTAATATAGCTCATATTCGTCAATCGGAAGAAATATCGTACGACTGTTTTGGTTCAATTTTGAGATGATTGATTATGAAGTATTCTGGGCATCATTCTTGGGAAAGCTCTATCTAATTAATATATAATTCCCGTTCCCTTCATTTCCAATGTAGTGTCATTCTTTTATGTGCAAGATTCCATTTTGGTCATTGTGACTTGTCTGATACTCCC
The DNA here is from genome assembly GCA_005239495.1 of Nicotiana undulata. NCBI lineage: Eukaryota > Viridiplantae > Streptophyta > Magnoliopsida > Solanales > Solanaceae > Nicotiana > Nicotiana undulata. Next base: position 19,275 of record ML277926.1, read on the forward strand.
TCCTCTCTTCTGTATGACCTACTCTTGTACAGTTCAGGAGTTGGAAAAAAAGAACATTTGAATGAATTATACTATGATGAGAATGTTTGAATAATATTTTAATGAATTTGGTAAATATATCTTAAGGTAATGGTTGAAAATGTGGAAAAGGAATAAAAATGTCACTTTAGCAGTATTATATAATAAACATTTGTTTTTTCTTGACTTTGCCATGTAAGGAAGGATATCATATTTTTGGGACAAATGAAAAGGGAAAGTAGGTCAGATAAATTGGGAGAAAGGGTGTATTTTTTTTGTTGTGTGGGCAAGTAAATCTTGTATTATTTCCATGTTGCAGCGCTCGAAGCATGACTTAGAAGAGGAAATGAGGGATGTTCAAAGGGATAGTACGAGAAGCAGTGATTCTTGCAGACCATCTGATTCTTACTCTTCTCCATTTGAGAGGACCAACTGGTCTAGGAGACAGTCTAACTTTTACAGTTCTCCATTTGGAAGAAGCAGTAGCAAGCGCTATGGACAGGAGTATTGGAGAACCTATGGGGAATCACATCCACGATGGTAAAAGATATGTTTTCGTATGGTGCTTCTACATATCTCTAGAACTAGAGATGGTGCCTGCAGCCCTGTACAAAGATGAAGCTTTGATTTGTTCGTCTCCTGCTTGTCCAGTGGAGCTGTCGGACGATAATTGGCAATAAGAGCTGTATATTTATGAATTACTTGCGACCAAGACATGTCATTGAAGAAGTTGCTTGTGCAGTCACACATGCAATGTTGCTAGGCACATTGCAGGATGTTCAGTGACTCTGGTCGAGGAAGATGGAAGTGCCTATTTTCTTGACCCGTAATTTGATATAGTGGAAGCACTCGAGTTTGAGTAGATTCGTTGTGATCGAGGCCTGCAGGTTTCTGTGACACGATGTATTAATAGTCCCTCAAATGGCAATTCAACCATCATTTCGACTGGTTGATATTGAGAATAAAGTTCAGACCAACTTCTTTAGAGCAGCTGCAAAATATCAGCCAAAAGAGAGAATTTTAGCGTAAATTTCAGTCACATGCATGCAGCAATTATCTCAGATGTATATTTTTAATGTAATTATGCTGCTCATTCTGGTCGATGATTATTTTGGAAAATCGAATGATAGCCTTCTTTTTGTTTTAATCTTTTGGTTGCCTAAGGTCTTAAAGTTATCTTTTACAGGAGTTACTGCTGTCTGATTCTAATCCCTTGTGGGAAATGGCAAACAAATTTTGATTTAACAGTGTTTTATCTGGTTTGAAGGGGAGCCTTTGGAGTGACTGGTAAAGTTGTTGCCGTGTGACCAGGAGGTCACGGGTTCAAGCGTTGGAAACAACGTACAATAGGCCGTTGTGGTCCGTTGGTGCACCAGGCTGCCCTTTAGTGTTTTATCTGGTTTAGCCGTTGGACATAAATTATTTTTGGATGAATCATTTTTTAATGCAGCGAGTTCCATCTGGACATAAAAGAAATTCCTTTTTTCCAGAAAAATACTTTTTTGAAATCATCGTTTGTTCATAAAATTTTTAATTTTTACTTGAAGAGCATTTTGGAAATTTTCGAAAATTTGAAAAATTCCAAAAAGTTCTTTTTAAAAAATTTCACTGAAATCACTCATAAAACTTCAAAACAACCCAAACTGAATTTTATGTCCCAACACAACTCTAAATTTCAAACAAACTGAATTTTATGTCCAAACACAACTCTAAATTTCAAATACCATTTTCATTTGATTTTTTTTTTTTATACCATTTTTTGGAATTTTGCAATTCTTATGTCCGAACGCCTACGTAGTGTTTAGGGCTGGGCATATATCGGGTATAACCGATAGCCCGAACCGAAAAAAGCTTATTGGGGTATCGATATCGGGTTATTGGGTTAACGGTACGGTAACATTTTGTATTTTTTTCACTATTGGGTTATCGGTTCGGGCTACGGTTTGCCCAATTTCTTAACGGGTTAACTGATAATCCAATAAGATTTAATAAAATTAGGATTTTACCCTTAAGTATATAAATATATCTATGGCTTCATTCTCTCATTTTCTCCCAATTTTCCCAGTTCCATTCAAGATTGAAGTTTCAATGTTCACTATTCAGACTCTTATTCAATTCTTGAATAGTTCTTCTTCAAAATTCATAGTACAACCACATTCTTAAAATCTTAGCGTAAGTTTGTATTCCAAAATTACTTCTTAGTTAAGAAAAAATTTCGTTCCTTTCTTTTGAGTTTTACAGTAGAGTTCGATAATAAGAATATAAGATTTTTTATTGTTTTCGATTCTTTATTTTGTGCTCATGTTTTAGTACTATGTTTGTACTTGTTAATTTTAAAGTGAAATTGCTACTACTTTGAATTGTTATTAATGTATTTAGACAACTGTTGCTGAAGAACTAACACTATTTCAGTTGTGTTTGGACAACTTTTGAATTACTAGTACTCTTGTTGCTCTTGCTAAAATTGGACTCTAGAAAATGACATTGATCTCTTGATTATGGTTTGGCAGGAAACCAAAAAATTATAATTTATGTTCCTGTTAACTAATATTTGTAGTGAATTGGAGATAAAATGCTTGTGGAGTTATAATATCAATTTTTGAGATTGCACAGTTCATGAATTTGTCAAAATGAAACATTCTTCAAATATTAGTTGTGGCTAGAACACAGAATTGGATAGTATATTGTATGTGAATTCTTCTCTTTTTTGCTTAACTCTAGATTGAGTTATCTTATCGGGTAAACCGATAAGCGAACCGATAATGATTGATAACCGATTAACCGATAACTAATATCTTGTCGGTTTATCATATTTGCAAATCGATAACCGATATGCTAAACCGATAATATTCATAAGACCATGAAAATGTAGTCCTCTTTCGTAAGAGGCGTTCAAACGATTTTTTTCCTTAAAATCTGCACATTTGGCCCGCAAAGTTCCAAAAATGTGTAGTTTTTAGGAGAAATTTCAAAAACATGCAAAACAAATTCGTGAATGTGACTTACACTCTGTTTGGATCATCGTTTCCCGTCGTTTTATAATGTATCTTATTGTACTGTATTGTATTGTATCGTATCGTTTTATGAATATAATGTTTGAATAGATTGTATTGTTTGTTGTTGTTAAATAACATTTTGTTGTTTGGTTTGATTGTATCGTAATGTACTGTAACTGATAAGTTTACTAAATTACCCTCAATTATTTTAAATATTTAATTTATCAAGAATTACACATAAAAATTATTTAAGAAAATATGTTTCTACTAATTTATCACTAATTATGCCTTATATATTGTAGGCATATAAAATATATTAAAATTAAATCCATGAAATAATTTGGACTATATTTTAAATTCGAGATATATTGGTCCAAATAAATATTATGGGATAATATAATTGAATTAAATATATAAGTCCAATATATATGGATTAAATAAATAAGTCTTAATCCATTGGCTAGCCCATTTAATTGGGCTACAAATGATGAGCCCACTTCATTAGGCCCAATATGCCATCTTCCTAGAGGCCCAGTGCCACGTGTCAAATGACGTGGCATGCCAAGTCAAATAAAAGAGCCAATAGGACCATGTCACGTGTCAAAATGACACAGCATGACAAGTCATATTAAAAGACCAATGAAATCGCGCCACGTGTGCGAGTGACATGTTCTGGCCAATCAAATACAGCCATGTCACGCTTCAATTTGATTGGTCGGAAAGAGTTTGTTCTTATCATAACTCTTCCTTCCCACAACTATAAATAGGGGTCTTCATAACTCAGAAAAGGACCAAAAGTTATAACAAGAAGCAAGAGAGAGCTCGTGGATCAAACGCCGCAAATTTCTCTACAAGTTTCAAGCTTCAAACAATCAAGTTCAAGTTCAATAAATCAAGTTCAAGCTCAAAAACGAAGAACAATTCAAGTATTCAAGATCAAGAACGAAGTCAAATCAAATACAAGGCGTTCAAGATCAAGGCTACTTGTTCGTGATACAATTCGTGGCAATAATCAAAGTGTTCGCGACGGATAAATCAAATTCAAATTCAAGATCAAGCTCAAAGGCCCTTGAATTTATACTAGAAAAGTAGAATTAGAGGATTCATAGAGATTGTACACTAATATTATTTGAAATCAAATACTACGATTGTTGCAATATTTTCGGTCCTGATTTTACTTTCTCGACGCAAATTTATTGTCTACATATATAAATTAAGCAATTAAAGTCATGCAAATTCTATCGAAATTAGTTGAACAAGTTAATAATATTAAAAATAATAATAAGTACACTATTTTCATAATTAGATCATAATAATAAAAATTTAAAAAAAATGTTAAGTAGACTCCATTCAGACAAAAGTAAAATAAAACATTTATCTGAAGAGCATGGAGAAGCGGCAGAAGAACAAAACAGGTTTTTCACGTATGTTGGTTATTACATAGGTTCTATTTGGGATGCTATCTTTGAGAATTTATATAGGTTATTAGACTTCACGTAGAATTCTATTATAGAATTATATGAGAAAGAGACTTTGCTATTATTTAAAATAAAAAAAAAGTAAAGGGTAAAATAGAATTATAAAGTAATAAGTTAGGGCATAATTAGAAAGAAAAATAGGAAACAATCTCACCACACCAAATCGATTGTTTCAAAAAATGGGACTTTTCATTGTTTCGGAACAATGAATTAAGCAATACAATACAACAAATTTTAATTAAACAATCAAAACAAACATTATTTTGGGAAAACAATACAATACGATATAATGGGTAACAACGATCCAAACAAGCTGTTAAGGATAAATCATAACGGAAAGAGTTGACAGAAGTTGATATTATATATGTCATGTGTCACATATGTTGAATGTTGTAATGCAATTTTTAAGTCGCATTTGCCGAATAAGTATTTTAAGTTATATTTTTTTAATGGGATTTATGTTGGCTAATGACACCTCATTCGTTATATATAATTCTTCCCACCATAATCTTAGCTTTTCTTTTGTAACTCGATAAGAACATATTCAAATAAATAAATAAATAAAATTAGATTTCTTCTATAGAGAGGAATGAGTTACCCTTCAATGTAAATTCAATCGATAAAGTAGGGGCTACTGAGTACACATATGCATTAGCGAATTTCTACATGTATCCAAGAAATTGAAAATCATTAATTATATAAGGGATTATCATCAGAGAATCTATCCGAGAATGATAAATAAAAAGTTAAATTTCTAAAATAAAAATAAATAAATGTAACTAACAAGGAAGTCTGAATAGAAGAAATGCGACTTATAAATCGCAATGATCAAAGCGACTTATATGTAGCGCACTAATTAATTTATAAATCGCAATGATAAATGCAACTATGCACACCAAACTTATAGTGCAATTGGATTATACGACTTATACCACATGAAATAAAATGTCATCGTCAGTGCGACTTATAAAAGCGCATATGAATACTAACTCATAAACACAATTAGAGAATGCGATTTATAATCATAATTTAAGAATGCGATTGCCTTTTATAAATGGCGTTTTCCAATGCCAATCGCAATTACCAAATGCGACATCCGCCAGCAGCAACTGCCTTTATACTCCTCAATCCCTTGTTTAGTTATAACTTATAAGAAGGGCAAAAGAGGAAGTGCCATTTGAACCAGAAGACCAAATTACTAGAACCAATACTCAAAATTTTCTCCAGTGGAAAATAAGAACACATGCACAGTATAAACTAAAACTAAATATATTCATAAGCCGGTTTAATTTGGTCTTTTCTTGTGAATACCACTAAATCAAACCATATACATATTGATTTGATATCTTGCTTACATTTGATTTTTCGATTTTTCGATTTTTCTGAACTCCCCTATGTTTGATTTTCCATGAATTTTTGGTGGCTTTCATTTACCAAATCGTAGTCAAACTCTATTATTTAATTGAGCACGACGTGATCTGCTAGCCGCTATCCTCAAAAAACAAGTGAAATTTCTTGCCCAACTCCAAGTAAATGCACAAGTTAAAAATGCCAGAGACTATGGAAAAAGTATCCCTTATTTTTTATTGTTCATGAGGTTTTGCCTAGACAGAATTCGAACCTTTAACGTGTGCGGATTAACATATTGTCGTGTTGCGTTTTTATCACTGAACCAAAGCTCCGGTGGCAAATGGAAAACCAGTATATATCAAAATAAAAAATAGCAGCCCCGTGCACTTATGCGCGGGATCCGGGGAAGGGCCGGACCACAAGGGTCTATCGTACGCAGTCTTACCCTGCATCTCTATAAGAGGTTGTTTTCACGGCTCGAACCCGTGACCTCCTCCTCACATAGCAGCAACTTTACCAATTACGCCAAGGCTCCCCTCTATATATCAAAATAACAAATCATAAAATTGATATTACAGAAAACTGTTTTTACAATAAGGCACTACAAAAGGCTGGCTATTACAAGAGACTGATATCTCAGTCCAACCAACTAAAGATATATTACAAACCAAACAATCAGAAGCATATTGTCTCAAAAACCAAATAAAAATAACAACTACAAGAGGAAATTAAAGGTCATGTCAATACCAAACTGACAATTGAAAAGTGAAATTTACATGTCTCTAAGCAATGAGGAAAGGCAAAACAGTTAGCATGAAGGAATCATACGAGAATGTCGCTGAACCAGAATATGTAGTATCCTTCTCCTTGAATTTCTCTGTCAATCCCTGCATATATACAAAGTTACTAAATACTCCTTCCATTTTACTTTATGTGGCATTGTTTGACTGGACATAAAGTTTAAGAAAGAAATGCAGACTTTCGAAACTTAAAACAATAATATACCCAGTGTAATCCCACAAATGGGATCTGCGTAGGGTAGTTTGTACGCATATCTTACCCCTACATTATGAGGGTAAACTTTTGAAACTTAGGGATCTTTTGGTACGCGGGAAAAGGTGGGATAAGATTGGATAAAGTGTGGTACTAAATTTATATCATGTTTGGTTGATAGTATAAATTTATCCCCCGATAACATTATACCGTCAACCTACTATACTTAATCCCGGATATCGCATCTTATCCCACATTATCCCATCAAACTTGGTATTATTTTATCCTACCTCTCAAGTGGGATAAATTAGTCTAGGTATCATAATCTGAGGACTATAATACCGGAATAATTTAGTCCGTGTACCACACGACCCCTTATGGTCTTAAATATGTTATGACAGTTCAGTGTTTATAAAAGCATGTTCTTAAAGGTAAAATGAAAAGTTCATCGTCAAATTGTTTCCAAATATGAAAAGGCGTCATTCATTTTGGAATAGACTAAAAATAAAGAATACCACATAAAATGAAACAGAATGAGTATTATTGTAAACATACGGCTCAAAGAATGTATTCGATGCCAAAGAAATGTAGCTAACCTTAACAGTGAGGCAGCACCTAAATCAAGCCCATGAAACAGAAGGAGGGACAATAAAATTAGCAAAACATATGGAAAGCAAGAAAAATTAGATGTTAGAAAAGTGATGAAACCATTTGCATTATAGGGGAAACATACTCAATGAAGTTATCATATTCAATGGCTTTATTCTTTCCACCAGTTTTGTCAAACTTGGAAACCAGCAACTCCAGAACAGGACCATATACAGCATATCCCAAGCTATGTAAGGCCTCTCTTAATTCAGATGAATCAATTTTTCCACTCCTATCTCTGTCAAATCTCTCAAAAATTGCCTACATGCATATATAAACGCGTTGAATTTGAGGGAAAAAGAGAGAGAATGAAATACACAGAGGTGATTATGAGATAGTCTACTTCAACTTACCCTCCAGTTTTGAAGACTATAGAAGACTTCAGTGAATTCTTTGGGACCTGTTTCCATACACAAAAGTCTGATCATCAACTATAATGAAATTGAATACATTATCCAGCCTTACTAATCTTTCAAAAGAATGGCACATGTTGAAACTTGGTCAGCCAGAACAAAATGATACCTCTTGATTAACACTTAAATATTGGAAACTTTTTCTTTTTTGATAAATCTCAAGTACTGGAGACCTTGGAACAGAATTATGGGAATTCTAAAACTCCTTCATTGAAGTTATAGAAATTAAGTAATCTGCTTGCTTAAAATTTTCCTACTAAGATTAACATGAGTTTAACTTATATATATATATATGCACGGACAGTTTAAAACAAATTTCACACTATTAAGTCAAGATAACTATGGAACTAATACAACAACAATAACTATGTCTCAATCCAAATAAGATCAGCGACATGAATCTGCACTGATCATGTTTCTCCATTTAACTACATTTCAGGCCGAAAACTAATAATCCAAAAAATTAGGCAAGCAATCTGCTACAATAGGCTTTAATTACATCAATAATGTAATACCTTTTTAGAATGGGAGCCTTGGCGTAACTGGTAAAGTTGCTGCTATGTGACCAGTAGGTCACGGGTTCGAGCCGTGGAACAACCTCTTGCAGAAATGCAGGGTAATGCTGCGTATGATAGACCATTGTGGTCTGGCCCTTCCCCGGACCCCGCGTATAGCGGGAGCTTAGTGCATCGGGCTGCCCTTTAATGTAATACCTTTTTTACAATGTCAACGAGTTAAATCCGACCATCATAACAAGGTGGAAAGGAACTTTGTTTCGAAGGGAAGCCTTGGAGCAATGGTAAAATTGTCTCCGTGTTGACCTATAGGTCACGGGTTCGAGCCGCCGCTAATGCTTATTAGGGTAGGTTGTCTACATCAATATCCTTTGGGATGGGCCATTCCCCGACCCTGTGTGAATGCGGGATGCTTTGTGCATTTGGTTGCTTTTAAAAATAAAAATAAAAAGAACTTTGCTTAATTACAAGTTCACAATAGCATGTGAAATGATTACTGGCTTTCACTAGACATTCTTGGCACCAACTGACACCAAATCTAGGCCAAGTAAAGAAGAGAGCTTTTTATTTAATGGTTGATTTATTAGTATCATAATTATATTACATCAGAAAGATATACAGGTATTTATCATTAAAAAAACAAGGTTTAACTAAGGAAGAAATGTCACTATAGTAAGCAGAAAGCAGTTAAATTCAAGATATTCATATGGCCAAACAAGGATTGTGGATTAGCAAACAAAGATTGTGGATTAGCAAACAAAGTCTTCTTTTTCAATTCTATAAAATTATGTTTAGTCAAGACCCGTTTACATGACCTCACTAATGGCCAGGCTAAGTACTTATATAAAAAAAACTAGTACTTCCACCGGTGCAAAATAAATGATTTTTTGGCCTTTTTATTGTGGTCCAAAATAAGCGATTTTCCAAATTTCAAGAATGAATTAGTTATTTTTTTCCTACATTGTCATTGGAGTAAATAGTGTTGTAGTATGTGTGTTATGAGTGTTTATGTGAGATGATAAAGGTTAATATGGTCAATTTCATTGCCAAAATAAGTGAGTTCCCTCCTGTCCAAAATAAGTGGCTTTTTTTTGGATGTTTCACACCTATTAAGAAATCCACCTTTTAACATTAATTAGCAATGAAATTGATCATATTAATCTTTATCATCTCACGTACACTCCTAACACATATTCCAACACTATTTACTCCAATGGCAATATAGAAAAAAAATAATTAATTCATTCTTGAAATCTGAAAAAATCGCTTATTTTGGACCAAAAAAAAAGTCAAAAGATCACCTATTCTAGAGCGGATGGAGTATTAAATATGACAATCTTACTACCAATGCTTCTCCCAAATACACGTTCTTTAACTAGTCCATTCCAAAATCAATAAAAACAGAAGATAATAATATTAAAATAAACAATTTAAAGTTAACAAAAAGCTTCAGCAAAGCATTGTACATCCTGCAAGTTCAATTGTACACTAATATAACATTTTCAGCACACCCAAAAAAAAAAGTAAAATATCTCTTTGTCCGAATTGGTACAAGAAAAATTATAAAAATTGATTGGTTTTAACAAGATTATTGAGATAATAGTAAACTTTATAAAATATACCCTCTTCCGACTCGGGAAAAAAGTTAATTTATATTTTAAAAACTATAAAAGTTGAGATTTTTTCAGCACAAACTAAAAAATAAAGTAGTATATCACATGACTAAATATAACTTACACTGATCGTGTAAAATATTTATACTGCTTAAAACTTTCAAACTCATTTGAAAAAGCCACTAGCAAAGAAGAGAAAATGTACCAATTTTTCTGAGATTAGTATTGGTGAAGAGATACATAAGAAGATGAACAGTTCTCAATCCAAAGCTCTGATTATACGAAGACAACGCCTTTTGCAGCTCCTTATCATCAATAAACCCACTACCATCCTGATCAGCCATTTGGAAACATGATATCACATTCGGGTCGGTTCCGGGCGGGAAAATAGATGGCGTTAGCGACGCAAACGGGTTGTTTGACCCGTAAGGACTGGCGGAGTGTGGTGGTGGAGCTGGGTAACCGCTGTAAGGGGTGGAGGACGGTGGAGTATTGTTTTTTGGAGGTTTATTTGGGTCGCCGTAGGGAGAGTGGCCTTGTGGTGGAGCTGAAGATGGTGGTGCACCGCCGTATGGAGCGGAGGAGGAGTGGCTTTGTGGTGGTGCACTGCCGTATGGGGCGGAGGAGTACGGCTGAGACGGTGGTGGTGGTTGGCCATAACCGTAGCCGGAGGGGTTGTGAGGATAACCGGACATTTTTTTTATCAAATTTGGGAAGCGAATATTTTTGGAAATAATGGCCGAGTTCGATTTATATACTCGAAAAACAGAGAATATAGGCCCTAAAGTTGTATATTATTACTAAATTACCATTCTAATAGTTGCTGTGAATCTTTGCTAAAAAGGGACGAAGGGTATGTTGTAAATTTCTGCAACCTGAGTGGTACAAATATAACACTTTAATTAAATGACGTACGGATCATAACGTGGGGTTACGCGGATGATTACGCGCCAACTTGATGAAGTGGACACATGCAATCAAGTCAACTTTAATATTTATTGACTTTCTATACCACGTCAACTTTAACATTTGAGTTTTTTTTTTTTAAAGTATATATATTAATGTTATTCAACAACAATCCAGTCCATTCTCACGGACACAATAGAATATACACAGTCTTATCTCTATCTCGAAAGAGCAGAGAGTTATATTTTTAAGCTAAAGAAAAAATGAATCAATATTATTTAAATCCTCCATTATAAATACCGTTATATTAATTACATTATGAATTTAAGCAAATAACAAGAAATGAACGAATATTTTTTGTTTTTGGCTTCTAAAAGTAACGTTAACAAATCGTTATAACATTAAATAGTTGTTGGACAAGGATATAAAGGATTTTCATTCTAGATTGGGATGAAAACATCAAAAAGAAATAAAAGGTTCAATTTTATATAGAAGGGGGAGAAAAAGAGGAGGAGGAGGAGGATAAGACAGATTTTTTCTGAAGTTTATCAACACTAGCTACAATATAAATAGTTTGAAAACTAATACTATAATTTAAATAACATGGTAAAAACTGATTAATGGGTATAGTTCCTACAAATTATCTCCTGCTCGCACATAATGAACCCAGCAATTGAGGCTCAACAATTGAAATTCTTACAAATCTCAAGCAATTTCCTCTTATCTTTCGCTTAACACTCTATCGCTATCTTCCTCTTCTCCGTCCGTGTTTGTCTGAAGCAAACTCCTCTCTTCTAAGTCATAGTGGCAAGGGCGACTCCACAAAAGTAGTGGTGTAAAGCCAAATTTTAATAAGAAACCTTATATTTTTTTATTAGTACATATATGCAAAAATTCATCTTGCCATTTTTTTCATACTTGTTGTTTATAGTATATATTCTTTTTTTTTGTTTTAAAATGCTACTTTATATTATAATCAAAACAATATTACAAGGAGCGACTGCTCTTGGGCAGCATTACAAAAAGTGCTAGAAAGAAAAGTAATTGCACTGTGGTGCGTTGCTACAGTAGGTGTAGTAATACTACTATTACTAAGGGGTGATTGATATTGAAAACCTCTGTTGGAGACATTGCTTGTAGACGGCATGTCCAACAGGTTACAAAAATTGTTCAATAGTGCATAGAAGGCAGTATTTGCTGCGTTAGCCATTCTAATGGATGTATGGCCCTTCTTATCTTGCTTGAGGTGGTTGAGGATGAATGGAGGAGGAGCTACCAAAAAATTAATGTTGCTTCCCGATAATTCCGTTCCAAAATGTGCTGGTCGATCTACTACCATATTTTGCTCTCTGTAAATGTGACTTACTTTTGGACTACTCAGTTGCCGGATCAGGAATCTGCAATCAGTTAGCAAAGATGAGTGTTGTAGGGTTTGTGTTTGCAACATAGTTATTACCTGTTGGGCGTCCATCTGGATTTGCAGTGGAGTTAGGTTATGCTCGACCGCTATTTGCAAATGATGTAGTAGTGTCATAAGTTCTATTTCTATGACATTGGTCAATTGGTGGTGACCCGCATAACCCATCACTCAGTCACCGTTGTGATTTATGCATACCCCCCACTCCCCACCCCCAAGTCTGCTTGTGATTTGGTGGAATTGAATGTCCCATCCGTATCTAATGCGATGATCCCCTTGCAGGTGAATTCCATTTGACATACATAGGCATTTTAAGACTTTTATGGGCACACATTAGTTAGAAAAAGATGTTCAGTAGTTAACTGAACAAATTTGTTGGCCGAAGGCTGATGCGGTAAATTTTCAAAATAATTTTTTTTCCGAATATTCCATAAGTGTCATAATGTGAAAGGAATCAGTTGTTTCAGAGGTATGCCATTTTTATAAAAAGTGACTTTTTGAAGAATGACTTTTTTGAGCCAAACGTGATTGGGAGTTCCATAAGTGGTTAATGAACGTGCAATGTGATCTAACTTTAAATTTTTCCAACATTGATTTGCATGCACACAATGTAGGAGTATGTGTGGTGTAGTCTCTTTCTATATTTGGCAAATTGTGCACATGTTATAGGGGGTAATTCCCAATTTGTGAAGGTAGTCCCTGGTAGGCAGTCTATTGTGGCTGCTCAACCATAAAAAGTATTTAATTTTTGACAACATTCTCAAGTGCCAAATCCAATCGTGATTATTGTCGTTATGTTGGCTTAGTGATTGCTTTATAGCAAGAACTGACTGAGAAATTGCATGTGGGTATTAAACCCCAAATAATATGATCAGGGTTCGAGCCATGAGCAGGAATGTGAGTATTATTAATTAAGCGGGTTATGTTATGAGGTAATTCGAAAGATAGAGTGGATCTAGGGTAGTTGTTGAGTTGTATCACATTAGCCACTTCTAGGTCGTGTTCATTGTTATTTAAAGGCCCCTGTATTAGGCTTCTAATATTCATATTTGGAGCAAGCCAATTGTCATTCCAAAAATTTATATGGGTACCTCGTGTGACTTGTCATTTTAATCCAATTTGACAAGTCTTCCATCCATGCATGAGATGTTTCCATAAGATTGAGGTATGTTTAGTAGGTGATCTAGCGAAGATAATGTATTTAGCGATTAAAAAAATGCCCAAGGTGTGTGGGGGATGATGAAACAACCTCCAAGCCGTACTAGCTAATATGACATCATTTTTAGGTCGAAGCCTTTGAATACCTAGTCCACCTTGTTCTTTTATAGTAGCGATTGTTTTCCAATTTATAAGGTGAAGCCTCTTTTTTGCGAGGTAGAACCCCATAAAAAATTGATAGCTTTCTAGTCTATTGATGACATGAGTTGGTAGAGACATAATTTACATTATGTAGTTGGGAATAGTGTTCAATGTTGCTTTGATTAAAGTATACGACCTACTATTGTTAGCTGGTTTGTCTTCCATACGGCTAACCTATTTCTGAAATTGTCTATTATGAATTGGAAGTCCCTTTTTGTAGGTTTTTCAATGAAAATTGAAAACCCTAGATATTTACCAAATGATTTTCCTTCCACCACATTGAAGGATGATAAGATGAAATTCTTGTCATTTGTTGAGCATATTTAGAGAAGAAGACCTTTGCTTTTTTTAAATTAATTTTTTGTCCTGAGTGCTTAGTGAATTGGTTGAGTAAGTCTATAATTTTATGACAACTAAAGGTTGTTATTTTGGATGCCAATATAATGTATCTGCAAGGAAGAGATGAGATATTTGAGGTGCTTTAACATTCAAGGAAATAGGCTTCCATTGGTCGTAATCTACTGAATTATTTATTTGTATAGACAATATTTCCATACAAATAATGAAGAAATACAGTGATAGTGGATCACCTTGCCTAATACTTGTGGATGGTGTAAAGAATTTGGTGGGGGATCCGATGAAAGGGATATCAGTAGAGGTGGTGGACACACATGACATAATGAGGGATATTATGTGAGGAGGGAAATTAAGAATGTTAGAGAATGTCGTACAAAACTCCATTCCATCTGTCGAAAGCTTTTTCGAGGTCTATTTTTAGGAGCATGCTTGGGCATTTCGATTTAGAATTTCTGAAATGATTCAGTAAATCTTGAACAATTATAGCATTATCCGCTGCCCTTCACTCTTTTTGGAAAGCAAATTGAGTATGGTTAATAATTTTTTGAAGAAAAGGTTTAATCTGACTAACAATAATATTTATAATTATTTTGTAAAGAGTGTTGCATAAACTAATCAGTCTAAAGTGGTTCATAGTGGAAGGGCTTTTGACTTTAGGAATCAAGCAAACACATGTTTTGTTGAGTTCTAGGGGTATATGCCCTTGTTGGAAAATATGGTTGCAAAAACGAATTAGAGAGTTCTTGATTTGAGGCCAAAATTTTTGGTAAAATAAAAGAATGTAGTCCATCTGGTCCAGGAGATTTAAGAGGTTGGAAAGATAGCACAACTTTGAAAATTTCCTGCTCAGTTAGTGGTGATGAGAGTATAGTGGCTTCAGCTTGTGAGAGTGTGTTATAATTAGCAGTAGTATAAGTCTTACAGAAATGGGTATGAGATGTAGTATAAAGAGTTTGATAATAGTTAGTAACTAGGTCCTGGAGTTGTCCATTGTCAGAAATTCATAGAATCTTTTAAGGCGATTATTCTATTACAACGCCTTCTTTTTATAGTTGACAGATGGAAAAATCTGGTGTTGGGGTCCTCTTGGTTAAGCCAATTTACGCGATATTTTAATTTTCAAAACTCCTCTTTGAGGGTCAAGAGATGATTATACTGACCTATAAGGTCTTGTTACAAATTTTGTAGGAAATTGCTCGTGGGATAATTTTGAGGACGGAGATGTGGCATGCTCCTAGTCATACTGGCCCCATGCGCGTTCCCCCTCATTTTTTTCATGATTGCTGCTATTTCCTTTGGAGTTAGTATTTCTTGATCTCCTGGGCTTGATGGTTGTGGACTCATTGAAGTGGAGGGTGTTAGAGGTTCAAAGGGACTTGTTAGAGACAGTTGGAGTGTTTGTTGTATGTGTATGTACTCGTGGATTCAAGGTATTGGAGACTGGGCTTGTAGGTAGAAGGGTAGCTCGGCATAGGGTGGGATGGTAGTGGTGTTGGTATTGAGGGAAAGGGTTCCACCATGTGTTGGTGGCATGCATGGGAGTGCTCGTCCAATTGTACCGACCGTAGAAGGTCATCGTTGTTGTCATTCCCTTTGTGACTATATGTGCTAAGTCTTGAGGGTTTTGGAGGCGTACTATGACCTACTGGTCGTTCACTATCATGGAGAACGTGAGTGCATGATTTTGTAATCCAATCTCCAACCATGATTGAGGAGGTTGAAACGGGTTTGGGGCTTGTGAAGTGTATATCACTGGGTAGGTTAATGGTGAAGGTGTGTCGTGTTGCATGACTTCTAGGTTGAGGAAGTGGATGTTTAGGTGCCTGAATGGCATCAGGGAGAGTCATTGGTGTTGAGTTATCGGAGAAAAATGTGGAGTGTTGTGCTTGTGCATGGTTATATGTTGTTTGAGATGGTGAAGGATTAGTAGTAGTGGGTGTAAGAAGTAGGAATGTTAATGATTGTTGAGTATTTGTATTATTTGTTTTATTGGTTGGTTGAGACGGTTGTGTGTTGGGAGTAAATAAGGCTTCGTGTGGGTTGGGCTTACCACGTGGGATGGAGTGGATGGTTGTACGTTGCATGGAAAGGGGACTGGCAGCATGTTGTTGTGAGTTGGGCTCAGGAAGGGATTTGTGAGGGATCATGATGGGTATTTGGAGTAGTGTGTGGGCTTGGTGTAATATTTGAAGCGTGCATGTGAGGTCTTGCTTAATTGGTTGTGTGGGGTGGTGGTTCCAGCGTGGCATTGGTAGAAGTGTGATGAGTGTCAGTGGGTGTATTATTTGCCTAGAAAGGGTGAAATAAGGTAATTATTACGGTTATTTTGTAGAGGTGCGTCGGGTAAGTTGGTAGGTAATCTAGATGACCTGTTTTTTGTATCTATTTCCTCTAACTGGACCGCTATTTCGCTTATTGGGCTGCTAAATTGGTCCACTAAGTGATGGTTAGGAGATTGACCTACTAGGTCATTAGAACAAGTTAATGACTCAAAACAATTTTTATTTATATCTAAAAAGTGATTAGAAGTTAGTTGCTCGTGTACAACATTTTTTAATTGGGTAATAAGAGGATTAGACGATTTTCATACATGCGTGATAGTCGGTAGCCCTCCGCGTAGGTGGATGGCGTAGTCCTTTTGATGTAATTGCTGAAGCTGATGAAGTATTGTCGTTATTGTTGTGAAATTGTGCATGTTGTTGCATCGTAGATTTGGGATGCCTTTTGGGAAAGTATGTCTTCCATTCATCTTGGTGTTGTGTCCTCTTGGCGTCACGTTCATTAGATAATGAACTGGTGGTGGGTGATGTTTGTATAGATGGTGTTGTGAGTTTCATGGGGCAGTGGGTCGTAATATGGCCTATTTTTCCACAACGAACACATAACATATCAAGACATTCACAAAGGATCTATTGGCGATGATTCACTATAAATACATGCATTTTTAAAGGCTCTACAAGGGGAACTTCAATAAATATTCGAGCATATCTTCTCCTAGGTGTAGATGGCGTACATGTATATATTTTTAGCAGTTTTCCTAGCTTATTTCTCACTTTTTGTAGGATATGAACATCATCGAATTCAGTGGGTAGTTCCGGTAGTCTAGACCAAATGGTTGTGTTAGTAAGTTTTGCCGTAGATGCTAGAAACTTGGGTTCCCACCGTCTAACGAGTAGGAAGGGGCTTAACACAAACCATGGCCCGTCATGTAGAGCTTTATTCATTTTTTCTTCCTTTTGATATTTGATTAGGAAGAAGTCGTTGCCCAGATTGACGAGGGCTAGCGGTTCAGTTAGTTTCCATAAGTTTTGCAATTTTCGCTTCAGGGTTACGTGACCCACTTTTCTCCCAAAAACCTTAATTATAATTGAATATTTCCAAGGCGAGTAAAGCCTCACTTTGTCTTATGCGAAAAATGGAATGAGTTTTCTGAATGATTGGCTGCTAATGTTTCTTGTGACATGTCAATATGGTATTGGGTATTAGTGATTGTTGGAATTGAGGCATCATTATTGTTGAGTAGTGTTTGGAGGAAAGAGTGAGTTTGCTGGTTAGGGATTGGTTCATTAATATTCATGGAGCTTGAGTCAGGTGGATTAGTGTTGGGAGTTGGGGTATTTTCTATCATTATGTTGTTGATTACAAATGAGAAAAGATAGAAAGGACGAAGTTTAGTGAGAAGTTGGAGTTCCTCTCTCAGCATTCTCATTTGCTCAATAAACCACATAATCTTGTATATATTCTTAAATGACATAAAGTATTTAACTTCACATAATAATTATATTATAAGAGGTTTTTTTTTTAAATAAATGAGATGTTAGGCATGTATTTTTACAATATGATACCTTTGAATTGTTGTAATACATGTATTTTCTAATATGAAGGTTTAAGTAGTTTAATTCAGAGTTTTTAAAAAAAATTATTGTTAAAGAGTAGACATATTTCTTTCTTTTTTACATTTTTTTTGTACTTTTTATTCTATCTACAAACATTGATATTGTCTAATTAAAAATAAAATTATAAAATCCTTTGTCAAAAATTTTTGGGATGTAAATCAAGGCTTTAATAGTCTCCTACTAAAGCCACTTGCCCACCCCTCATATTATCAATCAAATTTATAGAGTCTTAATTAAGATTAGACAACAATGGCAAGAACATTAAAAGCGGTAAGTATATCATTCTGTTTACAAACATGAATAAAGCTGGTTGAATAGTATGTTCACGGTGGGGCAAATATCTGTAAATAATTGTTGTTCATCAATGAGGAGCGACTCAACAGAGGCGGCCTAAAGCTAATATATATATATATATATATATATATATATATATATATTAAAAAAACCCTAAAACTTCTTTTATAGAATCCATATAATATTGAGACAAAAAAAAAGTTACATGACTTTGACTTAGTGGTGAGAGCGCAACTCATGATGTATGGGTTGGACACACGTCACATGGTATTGAATTCTCTTCTTTAAGTGAAAATGATAAAAATGTGAGCCAATTATCCATCATATTTTGAACCTTGCGACATTTGTCTTGTGGATTTCTTAGTTAAAAAAGACACAAAATAACTTGTTTTCTGGTGTGTAGATCAATCAAATGTGACAAAAAAGAATAGTTAATCTAGAAAATTTAAGTTAAAATTAGAAAGTAAAATCGTATGAACATGAAAAAAAAAACTATACTGCATAGAGGAAGAAATATAAAATTGATGAGAACGTAAAAATATTATTCAATTTAGTAAGAACTTTTTTATCGTATTAACTCACTCGATCCTACCTCAAATTTTAACGATTATTAAGATTTTGAAATATTTTATTAAATATTATATAAATATAAATTATAAAGTATATAGTATTATATATATAATAATATAGTAGTGATTCATATTTTTGGGGCCTTAAATAAATATTTGGCCCTTCCCTTCCTTAAATAAATATCGTTGGCCCAAGGCAAGTGAAGCTTACCCTAGAGCCGCCCTTGCACAATGGGGAAGAAGAGAAAACACACTGAAACAGAGGCTTTGGCCAACGGAAACAAAGAAGAAACTGCAATAGAAAGGCCAAAGAGAACTCTTTTAGGTTTTAAAGATGGTTCAACTGAAGAAGAAAATAAAGAAACTTCAGTGGTTACTTTTAGAAATAAAGAAAAAGTCTTGGTCACTTGTTCTCGTCGTATTAGCTTCAGGTTTGTATTCCTTTTTGCTTTTTATTCAAAAGGGGTTGTAGTAAATGATAAAAAGATTGATTTTTTGTTTGTTTTGGTGATTGGGTTTGTTTTAAATGGTAAAAAGATTGATTTTATTTTGTTTGATTTGGTGATTGGGTTGTTGTAAATGATAAAAGATTGATTCTTTTTTGGTTTTGTTGATTTGGGTATTTTCAGGTATAGACATTTAATGTTGAATTTGGTGTCACTTTTGCCACACTGTAAGAAAGATAACAAGGTGGAGTCTAAAGATGCTAAAGGTGCAACCTTGAATGAGCTTGTTGAGTTGAAGAGCTGTTCCTCTTGTTTGTTCTTTGAGGTAATCTTGGCTTTTCTAGTTATGTTGTTTCAGTTTTCTTGTTATTATTATTGTATGATGATGGCATGAGTTGAGCTTTACTGGAGAAATATGGTCAGTGAGGACCCATATAGTCGATTCTAGCTTGTTTGGGATTGGGACACAATTATTGTTGTTGTTTCAGTTTTCTTATGAAAAATGGATCTTGTAATATGTCTTGGTGTTAATTGAGCTCCCTTCGTTACTAAAATAATGAAGGGTTTTTGTCTACTTCTTCATTAGTACCAAATAATCTAATTTTACGTCTAAATTATTTAATTTTCCTAGAAGTTAATTATTCAAAGCTCCATAAGAAGTTATTTGTTTGATAATGGCGGTGTATCGGCAGCTTATGCACACTTCCACTTTTCCACCGGGTACTTGCTACCTTCTACCAGCACGCTAACTCTGCTGACCAATGCTTTGGCATATAGAGCTGTATGATAAGTTTTATAAGTCGCTATGTTTATCATTTAAATTAGTTGCACCATTTCAAAGAGAATGACGAGTTCGGAGTTCAAGGGTCTAATCATCTAATTTTCGGTATCAATTTGCGCATCCATTCTTGTTGTAGGAGTTACTTATTCAGAAGCTATATAAAAAGTACTATTTTCATATAACAGTGACACGCATGACTATTACACCAGATAGCTGCTACCTCCTACCAACATCGTTACTGGCTAACTATGCCCATCAAGGCATATGCAATGGAACCGGATAAAAATCACAAATCACATTGTTTATCATTTAAATTAGTCACTTCGTTTCAACTTTCAAAAAGAATGGCTAGTTCGGAGTACGAGGGTTTAATCATCTAATTTTTGGAATCAATTGGGACATTGATTCCTTAATTTGAGTGAACACGAAATAGAAGCTACTTAATCAGATACTGCATAGAAGCTACCAAATCAGCCATGCAATGGCTTGAATTAGTGGTGAAATCTCCGGATTTTTGAGGTCTCATCCTTTTGGATTATGTAACCTGGTGACGAGTAATCAGGCAACTACAGTTTCTCAGGTGGGAGGGGTACAACCTCTTGAAATTAGCTCACATAGTGGTGGTTGTTGAGTTCGTGCAGAAAATACCATAGGCATTTTATTTTGTGCAGAAAGAATCTTGATGACTAGCTTTCCGAAGGATATACTTTACATGGAATTTCTGAAATTGCCCCTGTAGGTTTTGGCTTGCTTATGCGGAAAATTTGTTGAACAACATTTATAGTGTTTGTGCATTTGGAAACTATAGTTGCATCACTTATGTGTTTGGATCGTTATGCTATGTTTGATTCCAACACATTTATGTGCTGTATTTTCTTATTTTATCAGTGCCGGAAGGGAAAAGATCTCTATCTATGGATGGGGAAATGCCCCAATGGTCCATCGGTGAAGTTTTTAGTCAATGCAGGTAATGAAATGGATAGTTTTCATCAACCATGTTCATGTATAATTGTAATTTGATTGAAATTTTATGCCAACTGAAAATATAACTTTGACCTTATTCCTGGTTTCCTCTTGAACGGGCCAACTTATTCTAGTATTTCATTTTGTTTTTGAAGTGCACACGATGGAAGAATTAAAGCTCACCGGAAATCACTTGAAAGGTTCACGTCCTATTTTGACCTTCTCAAGCAATTTCAATAAAGAACCTCACTGGAAGCTTTTGAAAGAAATGTTCATGCAGGTAATTTGACTTCTTTCAGAACATTGATCTTTGTAATAAATCATCTTAACTTAAATAACATAGTTGATTGTTTCATTTTACATTCTCGCTTTGCCTGTTACGTTTTAGCTTAACTTTAAGCCATTAGGTCCTTGAAGGAGGTTGAAGCAGATACCCGTTTACTTGACTGTAGTTGTTTGGTCTGTGGAAGACGTTTTTTTTTCTTGAATATTTTTGGCTTTTGTAGTACTTCTGTTTTCTGCTCCTTTTCTTTCATTGAGGTTTGTTGGTTGCAGTGACTCTTCAATAGTTTATTCCTGTTATTCAACTTAAGTGGTGGTTACAGCCTTGAAAATTTGAATTTATTGAAATTTGAATGTGATTTCTCGAGTGGTAGAAGGTTCAAATACAAGAGGTTATTAATTTGAGTTGGTTTATTGTCCAGTTATGTTTTATATAGAAGTCCTTTAAGTTAGTTTTATTGTGACATGGTTATTTAATTTTCTGTGATGACATTCTTACATGTCTTTTTTTCCTTATGTTCATCAGATTTTTGGAACCCCAAAGGATCACCGGAAATCTAAACCTTTTTATGATCATGTATTTGTTTTCTCAATTCTCGATGACCACGTATGGTTCCGCAATTACCAGGTTTGTTACTGCTCATACCACAGTAAAATTCTGCATTAGTTTTTCTTTTCCTCCGTTAGGTTATTTCTTGGGGGTTGGCCACGGGTTGTTCAACTCCTCATTCTTCCTCTGTGAAGCCGATTTCTCTATCTTTCACGAGAAAGTACTTAGTACCTAAAAATTCCCTAAATTAAAACAGGAAAAAAATCAATCACCTATTTTATGGTCGAACGATGATATAATAATTGTCAATGTTAGAGACTGAAATTTGAAAATAAACTAAACCAGAAAACAAATATTGAAATGAACAGAAAGAATACGTATCCTCTTGAGTCTTAGTCATAAATCTTGGAAGTAGAAGTGATATGTAAAATCATCTGATATTACTTGTCTTAAAATCCGTAGATGGGTAAGTTTCTGCCATTTGACCCATACTACCACACACCTGTGTGTTGTGGAAGAGGGAGAAGAGGGAGTCCATAGTCACCTCCAAATCCAATCCCTAGTGGGTTCATTCGGTAGGGTAGAAATTGCATTCAAACTATCTACTGGATTATCGGATTTAATCTATTTCTTTAGCTATAATGGGTGAAAACATCATTCACCTCAAAGCCTTATTTTTTCTTATTTGTAGGCAAAGCGCATAACCATACCAAGTATTCTAACCTTTTATCACTTCTTGAATTTCTGCAACAGATATCATGTCCTCATACTGGAACACAGAAACTAGACCGTGGAGACCTGGAAAAGATGACACTTGTTGAGGTTTGTAATCAAATTATGCCTAACCCAAATGATGAGAAACCATCATGTTTGATATTAAAGTTTTGTGCTTTGTGTGTAGGTTGGCCCAAGGTTTTGCTTGAACCCGATTAAAATATTTGCTGGTAGCTTTGGTGGCCCTACGCTTTATGAGAACCCATTTTACGTTGCACCAAATCAGGTACGATTCATCCCTTGATCTTCGTTCTCTCGCTCGCCCAGCTGCTGAGTTTGTTATGAGCAGAGATTACATGGTTGATTTGTTCGTTTTGTATTGTGGAGAACTGACTTCTTTTGTACAGTTCCTAATGGTTTTTCCTCTTCACGTTGGTCCAGATCCGATCACTAGAGAAAAAACAGAAGGCTGGCAAATATGCGAAGAAAGTCAAAGCGAAGACCAGGAGAAAAATGCATCAGTTGTCTAATCCGCTGGAGGTAGATGAATTTGCAGATATGTGGAAAGAGTGATAAATCATTGACGAACACGTGCTCGACTCCAGGAGTTTGAATGCTAATGTGCTCCGTGAATTTTGTATTGCTAGAAATATCATTCCTTTAGAACATTTAAAGTAAACTATCTCCTGATTTCCAGCCTAGTTAGATTGAATGCTATGCAAAATTGTTGTAATGGCAGTGTAAGAGTGCCCCTTCTTTTATGATGCAAAGAGGGGCTATATGCCTTTGCTATATATCAAGTATCTGGTATTGTACTGTTTCACAGTGTTTTAGCCCAGTGTTAAGTGATGTATGAGTTAGTCGCACGTCGTAGATTTGAACCTTGCTACGGACAAAAGCCTGATATTTAAGATCCATCCCCTAAAAAAGTAAGAGGAAAAAAAAAGAAGAGTTTATGTTATATGCACTGACAGTGGTGGAGCCACCTTATAGGAAGGGGTGTCAAATGACACTCCTTAGCGAGAAAAATACACTATGCTGTGTGTGTAGGTAATTTGTTTTTATGTATATATATTATGTATTGACTCCCCTTAATTTCTCAGTATGTTTACTTTTATATATTTCGATGCCATTTAACGGAAATTTTTGCTCTGCCACTGTGCACTGAAACCTTTACATGATTAGTGCATATATAAGTTAAATCTATGAAAGAAAAAAGAAGCTTTAGCTTCCAATTTCCATGTTTATCAAGCTACTACAGGTTGATTGTACAACTCATTTATCTATAGTTATATATATCTCTTCTATGCTATGATGAGGTCTTTAACATTTTTGAATAAAACTAGTTCTCTTCTAACAATAAAATGTAGAAATAGCTCATTTATCTATATTTATCTCTTTTTCGATTTGTTTGGTAAATTTTGTTTTAACATGTTTGCTTTGATTGATAATGTAGCACTTTTTATACCTTTTCCCTATTACATGTCGTTACTTTAATTTTATAGCAATTTCTATATATATAAACAAAATGGTACTTAATTTGCTATTGCTTGATTTATCAAGCTAACTTCAAACTTAAAATATATACATATCTCCATGGTTAGATACCTCCATCATTGGACCATATAACGAACTAGAACTTTTACACCTTTAATTAATTTGACAACCTAATGTATAATAATTTGTGTAATAAAATCTCTTCTTTTCTTCTTCTTC
Organism: Nicotiana undulata; assembly: GCA_005239495.1. NCBI lineage: Eukaryota > Viridiplantae > Streptophyta > Magnoliopsida > Solanales > Solanaceae > Nicotiana > Nicotiana undulata. Next base: position 43,549 of record ML277926.1, read on the forward strand.
ATATGATATTATATGGGGCATGTAATTCTTATGGTTAATGAATCGATGTTTACTATCAAGGGTTTGTAAGATTTCTTCGTCGTTAATCAGAAGTCATGGGTGTAAGCTCGAACCTTATAAATTGAAAAATCTTCTTGGGGTGCTTTCTTATTTAATTTAATTGTCCTTAGGCAGGCCGAACTCATATTAGTTAGAGCCTAAAGCGATACCGAAAGGTAAAAACTGAATATCTTCGCAAGTTGTGGTGGGAATTTTATCATTTCTTTACCTCTCGGGGTTTAAACTCGTGCTTTATAAATTAAAAAAATCTTTTTAGGATGCTTCCCTATTTAATGGTCCCTATTAATATTATTAATGAATAAGAAAAAATCATTATTAGCTTAATATTATTAATGATTTAATTATTAGAAAAGAAAAGCTACTTCCCTCCATCGCAACAAACACCGAGACAGAGAAAGAAAGAGCTCGAAAAATTAAAAGAGAGGTCACTATAGCGCACGTTAACCAAAGTTAATCCTCGATGGCGCACGTTAGCATATACCAATGTCTTCATCACCTCCTCTTCTCTCTTCTTTCTCGTTACACCCATCACCTTTCTCCTTATCCCTCTTTTTCTCCTTTAGGGTTAGGGTTCTCTCTTCTCTTATTCTCTTTAACTATTATTGTTACAATTACAAATTCGTCTCGTCAAATTTTCCTTTTTCCGCTATTTTTATTTATTGTACACCAAATGCTTGTCCCCACTGTTGTTTTTTCAGCTCAAACAACATAATTCATGGACCCAAAGAAACGATATTCCTACTCCAATCTCTTCAATCTTGAGGTATCTTTTATGGGTTTTGCTCTACTCTCAGAAGGGTGTCTTGTGATACTAAAATCTCGGTAGTTTGTGTTAGGATAATTTTGTGGTAAATTGGGGATTTGATGGTTACTTCTTCGAGAAAGTTATGTGTTTGCCTCTATATAGTGATACTTTTTTTGATATAATAAGAAGTGTGGTTTGTTCTGTTCTCAAAAGGGTGTCTTGTGATATTAAAATCTTCATAGTTAATGTTACCATGATTTTGTTACAAATTAGGGATTTGATGGGTAAATTCGCTAGAATTTTTGTTTTTGTTGCATGTTTGTAGGTCTCTTTTGGGTTTTGTTCTACTCTTAAAAGGGTGTCTTGTGATGTTAAAATCTTGGTAGTTAGTTTTAGGATAATTTTGTAACAAAACAAGGGATTTGATTGTTAATATTTCATTAAAATTTAGTTGTTTGCATGTTTGGAGTGGTTTCTGATTTAATATGAACTGGGTTTTTGTTGGAATTTCATTTGGGTGTGTGGAGCTTGTGAATTTATATGGGTTTTGTTCTATGCTCAAAATGGTGTCTTGCTTAAATCCTGGTAATTAGTGTTGCTGCTAGGACATTTTTGTTACCAATGGTATCTTGAGGTATCTTTTGTGGGTTTTGCTCTACTCTTGAAAGGGTTTCTCGTGATGTTAAAATCTTGATAGTTAGTGTTAGGATAATTTTGTTGTAAAATTGGGGATTTGATGGTTATTTCTCATGAAAGCTTATTGTTTTGCTTGTTTGTAGTGCTTTTGAGGTATCCTTTGTGGGTTTTGCTCTACTCTCAAAAGGGTGTCTTGTGATATACTCCCTCCGGTCCACAATAAGTGACCAACTTGCTTTTGGCACGCCCATTAAGAAAATACTAAATTCTATACAAAAAAACCTAGTATGACTAAACTACCCTTAATTAAATATTTAATGTGAGGAGTAAGAAAACTTTTTAGGTATATGTACATCAGGGTTATTTTGTAAAAACAAATTGAATTCCTTCTTGATTATATAAATGGACACTTATTTTGGACCAAAATGAAAAAGCAAACTGGTCACTTATTGTGGACCGCAGGGAGTAAAAATCTTAATTGTTAGTGTTAGGATAACTTTTTTACAAATTAGGGATTTGATTGTTAAAACTTCTAGAAAGTTTGTATTTTTGGCTAGTTTGTAGCGCTTTTGAGGTATCTTTTATGGGCTTTGCAAAAGGTGTCTTGTGATATTAAAGTCTTGGTAGTTTGTGTTAGGATTTTTGGTAAGGTTTAGTTTTTTCTTTTGCATGTTTGTAGTGATTTATGATTTATACGAGTTTTTGTTCTATTCTCAAAATGGTGTCTTGTGATATTAAAATCTTGCTAGTTAGTGTTAGGATAATTTTGTAACAAATTAGGGTATGGTTAAGTCTTGAAGATTTTTTTTTTCTTTTTTTTGCATGTTTGGAGTGATTTTTTATTTAATATGTTGTTCTATTCTGAAAAGTGTGTTTTCTGATGTGAAAATCTTGGTACTTAGTGTTAGGATTGTTTTGTTACAAATTAAGGATTTGATGGTTAATTTAATATGAACTGGGTTTCTCTTGGAATTTCAGTTGGGTTCTCAAAATGGTGTCTTGCTTAATAAAATCCTGGTTATTAGTATTACTGTTGGGACATTTTTGTGGGGGATTTCTGTTGGTGTATTCTTCGAGAAAGTCTTTATATTTGCTTGTTTCTATAGATTTTTGATTTATGAGCTGTTTTTTTCTTGGAATTTCAGTTGGGTGTGCGGAACTTCTTAAGTTAGTTGAATTGTGGATCTTATTAGTTTTTTTTTTTTGGGATAGTCTTTGATTAACTTCCAGCTGCCCCAACTGGATGATGATTTTGATCATCATGGGAATAGTAGTCAGGATGAGAGCAGAGGTAGCCCAGGTAGACATTCTTTCTTGACATTGTTCTTTTTTCTTTTTAAATTGAATTCTTTATTATATGGGTCGATGGGCATGACCAATTGGGACTAAAATTTATGTACTTATAAAAAAAAAGTGTGACCGATTAGGACTAAATTTGTGACTGATAACACATTCTTTTCACTAAAAATCATTATTACTAATATTGGTCCAAACGAAAGAAAATACTTGAGTTAGCAAATGCACATTCTTTATCCTATTATAATGCAAATTTGACTTATAGGCAATGAGAAGTTAAGCTAATGCAGTGTTGTAATAATCAGCCGCATCTTATGTTGGTTGATAGGTGGAGCACACGGGAACCAGAGTAATGGTATAATGTCTGGTAGGGAGTTGAAGAAAAAGAGGCGGACTTCATATAGTAGTGACGAAGACAGGGATGGGGACAGAGGTTATAATACCCATATTTCAGAGGAAAGGTATAGAGCAATGCTGGGAGAACACATTCAAAAGTATAAGAGGAGGCTTGGTAATTCCTCAGCAAGCCCTGCAGCTACTCGTAATGGGATGCCTGCGATGAGAAGTGGTGGAGGATCAAGGGACCAGAAATCAACAAATGATCATAGAGGAGGAGCACTCAGACTTGACTCTGCATCAGATATTTTTAACAATAGCACTCAGAAGTTAGGGAACCATATTCAGTCTGATTCTCCAGGACCATATGCTGGTGATAGGTATGTCTCTCTGCTTTCACTTAATCATTTGAAATGAATGTAAAGATGTTTACCTAAGTTGTTTTGTACTTTAAGCCCCCAAAAAGTTAAGTGTGTCACCTAATGTTTGGAATTTTTTGCAGATCTATTTATGAACCTGCTTTCTTGGATCTCGGGGAGGACATCACATACAGGATCCCTCCACCCTATGAAAAGCTGGCAACATTATTGAATTTGCCAACCATGTCAGATATTCAAGTTAATGAAATTTACCTCAAGGGTACACTTGATTTGGAGACTTTGGCTGCAATGATGGCTTCTGATAAGAGACTTGGGCCCAAACGTCAAGCAGGAATGAGTGATCCCAAGCCCCAATTTGAATCTCTTCAGGCACGATTGCGAGCCCAGCCAGCTAATAGTGCCGGTCAGAATTTCAGTCTGCAAGTGAGCGAAGCTGCATTAGAGGCATCTTCCATCCCTGAGGGGGCTGCAGGAGGTATACGGCGTTCTATATTGTCAGAGGGTGGTGTCTTACAGGTTTATTATGTGAAAGTGTTAGAGAAAGGAGACACCTATGAGGTCAGTAATTCTCCTTAGCATTGCAGTTCAGTTTATGTTTATCTCATAGCTATATGGGCATCAGTCATGTTGCTGACATATGAGTGGTCATTTGGAGCTGCAGATTATTGAACGTAGTCTACCCAAAAAGCCAAAACTGAAGAAAGATCCTTCTGTGATTGAGAAGGAAGAGATGGATAAGATTGGAAAATATTGGATAAACCTTGTCAGAAAAGAAATCCCAAAACATCAGAAGATATTCATCAATTTTCACAGGAAGCAATTGACCGATGCCAAGAGGTTTTCAGAAACTTGTCAGAGAGAGGTAAGCACGGCCTTGGTCTTGTTAGAACAAATTTGTGTGCGGTTCTGCAAATTTCCATGCTAGTTGTCTTTTGGACGTTCTTACTTGAGTGGCGGGTTCCCTTTTTCAGGTAAAAATGAAAGTTAGCAGATCACTTAAGGTGATGAGAGGTGCTGCAATTCGTACAAGGAAACTTGCTAGGGACATGCTCGTGTTTTGGAAGAGAGTTGACAAGGAGATGGTATTTGAATTCTACCTTTTTGACATTATTTCATAATGAACTTTTTGCTATTATGGTATGTATAAGAAGTTGGTATTTGGGAGAAACCTGAGCAGCCGGAGAGGAGGGAGGGAGGAAAAGTCAGCCATGGTTAACTGCATTCTTTTTTCAAGTATGGTTAATTGCATCCTTAATTAGCCAAGATGCAGCTCTCTGTTTTGATGGTTTTAAGACTATTATCACATTGTATGTTCATCTTAGCCTGTACTATCCTGAAGAAGATAATGAAAGGTGACAAAAGATACATTCACCTATTCTGGCTCCCATCATAACGGCATGTTAGATTGATGATATTGTTTCCGTAAGAGTTTCTTTTCAGCCAATATTTTTTTGGGTTATTTGTTGGTTTACCTACTAAAGCTTGCAATGGAGTATTGATACACTTATTAGAAAAGGAAGTGTACATATATAAGGATTAAGGACTCATAAAGATGCATGTCCTTCGTTGTATTTCCTCCAGAAGATCGAATATGCAATAAGAACATACTTCTTCACGAGTTTCTGCTGTTGACTGTTTGACTAGAGGACTTCCTAAGATGTGAAATTTTTAATGTTGCAGGCAGAAGTAAGGAAAAGGGAGGAAAAAGAAGCTGCAGAAGCTTTGAAGCGTGAACAGGAGCTTCGTGAAGCAAAGAGACAACAACAGAGGCTCAACTTTCTGCTATCTCAAACTGAACTTTACAGCCATTTCATGCAAAATAAAGCAACTTTATCCTCTGAGGCTGTGACTTTAGGTGATGAAATGACAAATGACCAAGAAATGTTGTTAAGTTCCAGTGAAGCTAGACCTGGAGAGGAAGAGGATCCTGAAGAGGCTGAGCTGAGAAAAGAGGCTTTGAAAGCTGCACAGGATGCAGTTTCAAAGCAGAAAATGATGACAAGTGCATTTGATAGTGAATGTCTGAAGCTGCGGCAAGCTGCTGAAATTGAACCCTCTCAGCAAGATGCCGCAGCCGCTAACATAGACTTATTGCATCCGTGAGTTTTTGAGCTCCTCTGAGATATCGTCTTTGTTCTTTTGCTGAGAGATTGTAGTGGCACCAATTTTGTTGCTCCACTCTCTGACGGTACTGACTCGCTGTGTTTCGGTGTACCTTTAGGTCAACCATGCCTGTGGCATCAACAGTACAGACGCCAGAAATATTCAAGGGTACTCTTAAAGAGTATCAGTTGAAAGGCCTCCAGTGGCTTGTAAATTGTTATGAGCAGGTAAGTTGTCATTTTCCTGAATGTTGATCTTTTTGCTCAACCTCTATGGAGATTTTGCTTGGCTGGCTTATAACAATTAACTTTATCTGTTAGGGTTTAAATGGTATTCTTGCTGATGAGATGGGTCTTGGCAAAACAATCCAGGCCATGGCTTTCTTGGCTCATTTGGCAGAAGTAAGCGATCTCGTTGTTGATGTTTTATTTATCAACTGTCTTGTACTAAATTATCAAAACAAAAATCTTTCTGGCAGAGAAGTCCAGTAACTTGGCTTCATTGATCTCTACAGGAAAAGAATATATGGGGTCCCTTTTTAGTTGTTGCTCCCGCATCAGTCTTGAACAACTGGGCTGATGAAATTGGTCGTTTCTGCCCTGATCTGAAAACTCTTCCATATTGGGGAGGGTTACAAGAGCGAATGGTACTTCGGAAGAATATTAACCCAAAGCGTCTATATCGGCGGTAATTTCATTTGGCTTTGGTTATTACTATACATTAGACAGGACTATTGGAATTGCCTACACTTTTGCTTCTTTCATGTCTCCCTCATTGATCTTGAATTTGCTATTCTGTTTTTAGTTGAAGTGATTTCATTAATGGCATCGAGTAGATGCAAGTAGTACAAACGATAGTAAATTCAAAAGTGAGTTTGTTAGCTCCATTACAATGTGCCCTATACTAAAGATAAGGAGCTAACAAAGTCCAAAAACTTATCAGTGGAGTTTATAATAAAGAGATTACTCCAGTTATATAAAAATAAAAGACAATTAGCCTTGAGAGTGTGATTAGGAGTTGATATTCCATCAAAATATCTTCAATTCCTTTTCGTCCAGATACACCAAAAAATACAGGCAGGAATCATTTTCCAGATCTTCCTGATGAACCTACCAACTTTCCATGAACTCCAGCATATGAAGGCATCCTTAATCCTCTCAGGCATGACCCAACTGAGTCCAAAAGCTAAAAAGAACATGTTCCAGATATCATGTAATGGAAAATGACTGTTGGTTTCTATGTTCTGATGGCACATATACCATCTGTAGACAATGTGTATGTTCCTCCTCCGGAGATTGTCTTGAGTCAAACATGCTTCGTAAAGTGCTATTCAGCTGAAACAAATCACTTTAGGGGGTAATTTCGTTTTCCAGATTAATTTCTATGGCCAATTATCCACCATCTCATTCTGGCACAAAGAGTTGAATATCCTGCTTTAACAGGGTATAGACAATCTGCTTTATCACCCCATCTTAGTCTGTCTGAAATCTGCTCATTGGCTCTGCATTTCCCCATCTTTCAAGTAAGTTGCACAGTTCTTCAAGCTCCCATTCCTGTAGGTTCCTTTTGAGTTGTGGGTTCCGTGCATTGTCTTCTCTATTTTGTGAGATGGTGGAGTCTGGATTACTGGAGATCAGGAAAAGATTAGGATAATCAGTTTGCAAAGCTGAATTCCGCAGCCACTTGTCTTTCCAAAATTTTATGTTTGTCCCATTACCAACGAGGAACCTGCAGTTCTGGTAAAATTCATCCCACTGTTTGGTTATGTTCTTCCATTAGCCTACACCATGTGGAGCTCTAGAGGTTTTGGTGCACCAATGGCTCTGCACACCATGCTGTGCAGCCACCACATCCTTCCAGAGAGCAGGTGATTCCTGGCCATATCTCCAAAGCCATTTCATAAGCATGCATTTGCTATGGATAGCTAGGTTTTTTATGCCCATACCACCAAGGGATTTAGGCTGTGTGACTTTTGGCCATTTGACCAAATGAAACTTGTGTGTTTCGCGGCTACCTTCCCAAAGGAAATTCCTTCTCATCTTGTCCTGTTGTTTTTTCACCATGCCGGATGGGAATAATGACATAAAATATGTGGCACCCATTGAGGGTATTGCATCTGCCAAGTAGCCAACCTCTTTTAAAAAATTTCCACTATACCATTCCGGATTTGAGACGACCTGAATTTGGCACCAAGTGGTAGCCCTAGGTATGTTGTTTGGAAAGTACCAATTTTGCAACACAAGATGTCTGCCAGTCTCTCCAAATTTTTAACATATTAACTGGGTAAATGTAACTTCTCATCATATTAATGGGTAGTCCTGACATCGCCTAAAAAATGAGCAGTTTAAGATTTAAGAGTAGCACGAGGCTCCTCTCCTCCACAAAAATGAGGGTATCATCTGCATAAAATCAGATGTGAGATTGTAATACTTATAGCATTCCCCTGACCAGTGCCTACTTCAGTATCTTTTATCTATTGCAGGTCCCTTGCTTTTTCAAGCATTATGATCAACCCTTCCATAACCAAAATAAAGAGAAAGGGGGAGAGGGGGTCTTCCTGCCTCGTACCTTTCCATGGGGAAAAAAACAACTGGGCTGGAGTTGACCAAGACTGAGGATTTCACAGTACTAATGCAGATTTTTATCCATTTGATCCATCTATCACCAAATCCCATCTTCCTTAGCATTGTGATGAGGAATTGGCATTGATTATGAATATTGATGAGGCAAATATTGCTTCATAAAACTGATCTGCTTGAAGTATCAAAGTCAATCATAGGTTAGATGATGGTTTTTAGCTTGGACACCTAGGAATTTAGCAACATGACAAGTATAGCAAAGAAAGGGCGGGAAGGTTTGGGGGATGGGGAGGTGGAGGGTATCGAATAAATGTCAAGAAGTTAAATCTGAGCTAATTAAAATTTAAATCAAAGTTGTTAGTCCAAATAATGAGCAACTGCTCAACGCACTGAGGCTTGAGATCCTGATTTTGTGAAATCCAATAGAATTTTTGGTGAACCAAGCTTATCTGGGTATTGAATTACTCAATGCAGTTGGTAATGAAGTTAATAATTATATCTCAATTATAAAAAGCATTTCTTATGCAGTGGAACTCATTGAGGTTTTTAGCTTTTTGTTCCTCTTCTTGATTATTTATCCATGCACTGAATTTTGTAATTCGTTTCCTTCTCAATAAAAAGATATTGTAATTTGTCCCTTGTAAGTTTAGTGATGGAACCAAACTTTGATTTCAGGGATGCTGGATTCCATATTCTCATTACCAGTTATCAACTGCTAGTCTCTGATGAGAAATACTTCAGACGCGTCAAATGGCAATACATGGTGCTGGATGAAGCTCAGGCAATCAAAAGCGCAAACAGGTCTGTCGTCCAGCCTTGAAAACCTTGTCCTACTGTTTTGGTTTAACCACATTAATAAGTGTTATCATTTACTGGAATGTCGTGGAAGCTAAAGCGTCTAAACAATCCCTTGTTGAGTTCCAGGACCCTTGCTTTCTAGTTGCTAGCGAACTTATTCAAAGTATTATTCACGTTGTAAAGCTCACCAGCTACTGGGAACAACAACATTTCACTTTGATTTCCTTGTTAAGCCAAACCATGCTGAACTCTACCTTCAATTATCTGAAAAACTTCTGGTCTGAGCTTAGAGCTGGTTTGCTAAAACTTGCACTATAAACCATTCTTTTTATAGTATATGGAGTCTCGGTGGTAATGCTTCATGCTTAAGAAAATCATATACAACAGCTTCACGTTTTCTCTTTCGCTCATATGATTCAGTGTCCATATTATGTGACTGCACAGGTTATAAGTTGTTCAACTTTTAATAAGATCTGAGTTGAATGTGTGACCATTACCGTGCAAAAAAATATCAAAAAATAACTATACTAACCAAAATTACAAGCTCGGAAGCAGATAAGCACATGCTATGGAACTACTGTCATTAGACCATAATAATATTTTTTGGATCACTTTAGGTTCTTTTTGTCTTGTCTTTTTGTTTTATATTTAGAAATCTTACTGCTTGGAATTGACTTAATGAGTTTCAATTGCTTTCCATGCCTGTGGATATACAAACATTTTGTTTTCCATCTATAATATTGGAGCATAGATACAAGAGCTGTTTTCAGGTACTCTTTTATTGATTAGCCGTGTCAAATAAGCATTAATAATAATCAACAGGGGATGCAAATGATGACAAGAACCTCAAATATGATTTAACTTTCATTTCTCAAATGCCACAATTTAGAACACTTGCACATTTTATTATTTATTTAAGTCTGCACATCCATGTATCTTGTTGCAACTGTTGAATAATCTGAACTAGGCAACAAGTTGTTCATCATAACTTTCACTCTCATTCTATCTTGTTTTGCTCTGGTTGACAGTATAAGATGGAAAACATTGTTGAGTTTCAATTGTCGAAACCGTTTGCTTCTGACTGGTACTCCAGTTCAAAATAACATGGCTGAGCTCTGGGCGCTCCTCCACTTTATTATGCCTACTTTATTTGATAGCCACGAACAATTCAACGAGTGGTTTTCAAAAGGGTATGTATGTTTCAGTGTAAGGTGTTTCTTGCTTTAATGTATCAGTTGTCCATCCTGGTGATAATTCGTTGTGCTTTTCTGATCAGAATTGAGAACCACGCAGAGCATGGTGGGACATTGAACGAGCACCAGCTCAGCCGACTGGTGAGGAATCTTTGCTTTGTAGTTGTTTATGACAATCAATATCCTAAGATATAGCTGCCTTATGACCTACAACAATTCAATTTCTTTCTGAGGAATATTTCCGTTCATTTTGACTTAACTAAAAATAGACATGTAGTACACATTGTCACCGTTTATATTTTAGTTTGTCAAGAACACTCCATGAACTCTTTTATAAGTTTCTTTTATTTGCATATTCTCATTTGTATATTTCTGGTGTCAAGAACATTCACTCTAGTATTTTGTTAGAAACATCTTGTTATGTGGTTATTGTTGTTATTCATGGATTTCAATCTTATCTTTAATTTTTTGGATGGTAATTCATCAAATCCTGTAATAATTTCTCCATCTTTCTTCTCTCTGTTAATCTGAATATTATTAGTATATCATCTTAGGTTAAGTCTAATATCTTCTTAGGTAACTAGACTTTCCATTTTGATGGATTTCTCTTTTCTGAATCTTCTGAACAGCATGCCATTTTAAAACCCTTCATGCTCCGACGCGTTAAAAAGGATGTGGTTTCTGAGTTGACTGGGAAAACTGAAATCACAGTGCACTGTAAGTTGAGTTCTCGTCAGCAGGCATTTTATCGAGCAATAAGAGACAAGATATCCCTTGCTGAGTTGTTAGATAGCAGCCGTGGGCATCTCAATGAGAAGAAAATTCTAAACCTGATGAATATTGTTATCCAGCTAAGGAAGGTGATTGATCTCTTTCTTTACTGCTCTTTCGTGTTGCATCACCTGATAATTTTATGGGGGACCTTCCATACTAGTGTTATTTTTTCCATAGTTTTTTTTCATCAAGTGCTTTTATTTCTCTTGTTGGAAAATGCCAGGTGTGCAACCATCCAGAGCTGTTTGAGAGAAATGAAGGAACTTCTTATTTCTATTTTGGAGAGGTTCCAAACTCACTTCTACCTCCTCCCTTCGGGGAACTGGAAGATGTATTCTATTCTGGCGGTCGAAGTGCTGTTACATACCAGGTACTCCTTAGATCTCTTTATGCTTATTACTATTGTTTATAGTGTACACAGAAAACTGCCTGATTCAATGCAGTCATTTAATGGCATAGTGCATAGACAGCCCCTTGAACTTGTCAAAAATTTTCATTAGACACCTCAAGTGTGACCTATGAACACTTGACCTATGTGCAAAATGTAGCTATCGAACACAATACTAACGGTCTCCAGGCACGTGAAACTCAAACGTAGATGACATGGAAATTAAACAAATGAGATGATGACAAGTGGAATTGAGACCAAATAATAATCCAAAAGAACTATCCTAGCTGGATTATTTACCCCAATAAAAAAACCTTTCAGATTTGGTACAACCTCCCCCCTATCACTCTTCATCCACCATCATGCCGACACTAGTGTTCCTACTTCACCATCGTTCTACCACCTGAAACCTCACTCCCGCGGTATCAACATGTTGAGAGAGCTGCTTGAAACACAATATTTTCTGCAGATAATTTGATAAGACATATCAGCTGGTGTTTTCTATGTGAAGGAGTGGTGAAGATGGTTAATCATTACTCATTTCACTGTAACATAGCAACACAGCTATGGACTTTTTGAGATTCTCTTTGGTGCTAACAATACAATGTCTAGGACTGTTGTTTAACTCTTCAATGCTGGAAGTGGAAGGGCAGAGGTTAAAATGTAATCCCATAGGCTGTTATGCGGACAATGTGGAGAGAACCAAATCGAAGGCCATGTGATGGAATAAGAAATTACTTGATCAGATTTATGCTATTGTGCTTTTTGTACACTTCTGGATTACACTAGAGATTTTGTTGGGTTTTTAAAAGATGGGGCAGCAAAAAGATTAAAAGTATTGGTTGAAAAATGTCTCTCAATAATTTTATTAAGCATAACATGGCTTTAAATAGCCAATTTAAAAACAAAATCTGCAGATAATCAGGAGAATAAATATTCAAATTCAAAAACCTAAACTATCTCAACTAACTTATCCTATTAGATTTAAATTTAAACAAAGACTCCTCCTTTGACTAAACTACTTATTAATCTAGTAAATCAAACTCCTTCTGTCTGAATAGATACTGCAAGCTCTTATGGTCCGTGAACACCTCACATGGCACTCCGTACAGATAGTGCCTCCAAATCTTCAAAGCGTGAACAATAGCTGCAAGCTCCAAGTCGTGAGCTGGATAATTCTTCTTGTGGATCTTCAACTGACGAGATGCATAGATATGACCTTGCCATCCTGCATCAATACCGCACCAAGCCCAACCCGCGAAGCATCGCAATATACGGTGTACGAACCTGAACCTGTGGGCAATACCAACACTGGTGTTGTGGTCAATGTTGTCTTGAGCTTCTGAAAGCTCGCTTCACACTCCTCAGACCATCTGAACTGAACACTCTTCTGTGTCAACTTGGTCATAGGGGCTGCTATAGATGAAAACCCCTCCACGAACCGGCGATAATAGCCTGCGAGGCCCAAGAAACTCCGAATCTCTGTGGCTGAAGTGGGCCTAGGCCAATCTCTAACTACTGAAGCTTTCTTCGAATCCACCTGAATGCCCTCTGCCGATACAACGTGGCCCAAGAATGCCACAGAACTCAACCAGAACTCACACTTAGAGAACTTGGCATACAACTGTCTATCCCTCAGAGTCTGGAGGACGACTCTAAGGTGCTGCTCATGCTCTCAGCAGTAACAAATGCAAAATACAACAGGGATAATGCATAGGTGGCTGGTTGGATTATGTAGATTGGAGCGTCAGTCTACAGCTCTATTTACCTCTTTTCTGCTCCCTATTCGCTTACTGTCAATAAAATCCACTTATCTACCGAAAATAGAAGATTATGTAGAAACTAATCGCAAAAGAACGCGAAGAACAAATTATTGTTTACTCTGGAGCTCAATTTTACTAGAACATGTCAAGTAAATCCAATTTTATGAATTGAATCAACTAGAGCCAGTTCAGCAAGATGATTCTTGATGATATTACTAAATATATGCATGTGGAAACGGTGAAATGTTGGCTAAGTAGGACTTCTTAATAATCAGGAAATTTCATGCTTATTGAACTTATTCTTTGTATAAATCCCTTTCAGATACCAAAGCTGGTTTACCGGGAAGCTCTCAGATCGAGCATGCTTCACTCAACTATGGCCCAAGGTGTAAGAACAGAATTATTTGAGAAGTACTTTAACATATATTCTCCCGAGAATATTCACCGTTCGATCCTGCAAGAAGTACACAAGTCAGATGTTGGCTATATAGGGAGCGGAACATTTGGTTTTACTCGGTTAATTGATATGTCACCTATGGAGGTTTCATTTTCGGCAACTGGTTCTTTCTTGGAAAAGTTGTTATTCTCAATTGTGAGAAGCAAACAACAATTTTCAGATGAAATTTTGGACTTGCTGATGGAGTCTGAGGATGATGATCTCTATTTTAGTCACCTTGGACGGGACAAAGTAAGAGCGGTGACACGAATGTTATTGCTTCCATCTAAGACAGGAACAGATTTATTAAGAACAAGACTTGCCACAGGTCCTGGTGATGCACCATTTGAAGCTTTGGTCATGGAGCATCAGGATAGGCTTTTATCTAATGTTAATCTCTTACATTCGATATACTCCTTCATTCCTAGAACAAGAGCACCCCCTGTAAGTGGTATTACATTGTTGCTCTTACTTTGTGCTCTCCATGCATAAGCAATTGGTTACTAACTACCAGATGTATCTTGTAGATAAATGCTCATTGCTCGGATAGAAATTTTACTTACAAAATGCTCGAGGAACTACACCATCCATGGATTAAGAGGTTGTTGGTTGGGTTTGCACGCACATCAGAATATAATGGCCCTAGGAAGCCAGGTGTCACACACCATTTAATACAAGAGATGGACTCTGAATTACCTGTCTCACAACCTGCTCTTCAACTTACATACAAAATATTTGGGTCATGTCCACCCGTGCAACCATTTGACCCTGCAAAGATGCTAACAGTATGTTATCTTTTCCATTGATGTATTCATTCTCTTTTCCTTTCCTCTTTAATACATCTATGTGCCTTTAAGCACATACAATATCTAAATGTCCTATGTAATTACAGGACTCGGGGAAGCTTCAAACACTTGACATATTATTAAAGCGCTTGCGGGCAGGGAATCACCGTGTTCTTCTCTTTGCACAAATGACAAAAATGTTGGATATTATAGAGGTATTTGAATCTTTCTGCTGCTCCTTGGTGGTTTAGATTTGTCTTTTTGTAATGCTATGATGCTAGTAGCAGTGGCAGTATCTCTGCCTATGCAACTGTATGTTTGTATTTGGTTTTAGCTTTGGAGAGTTGAAAAGAGACTCTGAGGGAAAGCAAGTTTACTGGTAGTCTCAGCCATGCTTTGGTTCACTAACTCTATAGCTGGTATAAATGAAAAATGCAGCTTGCATGTAAAACTTTTGTGAAGCTATTAAATTGATCGAAAATAACCATGTGTTGCTAAATTAAACACTGCTATAACGTTTGTCATGTAGTACCTTTTCCCGTGTTTTGGTGCTTTATAGTACAGGTTCTCTTCCGCCATCAATGCGTGGGAGAGGTTTGTAGCTCATCTTGGAGTAACTGTTTGATAACAGATACTTAGACCCGCCTATGCATAAACAATGAGTTCGGAGTGTCGCTTTCTTTTGACGTCCTAACTCTTACCAAGCTTAGGTTAGATTGAATAATGGAGTAGTTTCTTGAGCATACTATGTGAAGCTAAGCATACAACAATGATAACAACATTAACAACTATGCTTTATGCTTCATAGTTCTTATTATATGAAGCTAAGCCTTAAGGAAAAGTTATACGAAGCTGTTGTTGAGACTCTTGTATTTGTTTCTCTATTTGCTTCATTCATCTTATAATGGACTCAGTTTTGCGAAGACCAGAGTATGTTTTCTACTGCAACATAACCCCATGACTAGGAAAGTTTTCATTTGTAATGGATCTAAGATTGCGAGGATAAAGAAACTCTTCACTTGTGAGATTGCTAATATTTTCACTTGTTTTGCAGGACTACATGCACTACAGGAAATATAAGTACTTGAGGCTTGATGGATCTTCCACTATAATGGATAGACGAGACATGGTCAAAGATTTCCAGCATCGGTATGTTTTGAATTTGAAGTAACTTATAATCCGTTTTTTTATATTGGTACTGGCTAATGTTGATTTCCTCGTAGGAACGACATTTTTGTGTTCTTGCTGAGTACGAGAGCAGGGGGCCTTGGTATCAACTTGACAGCTGCTGACACTGTCATCTTCTATGAGAGTGACTGGAATCCAACTTTAGATTTACAGGCGATGGATAGAGCTCATAGGCTGGGTCAAACTAAGGATGTAGGTTTTCCACTTCTACATTTTCTTTTTTTGACCATGAAGCTCTATTTCTAAAGATAACGATATCTTGTCATCTTTTCCTGGTCGTTGCTGCTTTTAGAAGAAATCGTAAAGGATGATTAAGAAATCGTTGCTGCATCTAAGATAATCCAGTTTAGCTAATCAGTTAGTTTATGCAGAAAAGTTCCGGTAGTGGATGCACCGACATTTCTTTTATTAGACGTTAAAATGAGCAATAAAAAAGTTCCACCTATCATTATCTTCAGAGGTCACTTTCGTGCCAATAGTGTTTCTCTTATACCTTTTCCATGAATTCGTCCTTCTTTTTCTGACTGTTGTATCGCATTCATCTGGTGAAAACGACACTATAATATTTGCAAATGGCCCCTCTCGTCTTGTGATCATTTTTCCCTATGTAAAGAGGTATTATTTCACTTGCAGGTTACTGTTTATCGCTTAATCTGTAAAGAGACGGTTGAAGAGAAAATTCTGCAGAGAGCCAGTCAGAAGAATACCGTGCAACAGCTTGTCATGACAGGAGGACATGTTCAGGGTGACCTTTTGGCTCCAGAAGATGTCGTCTCTTTGCTGATTGATGATAAACAATTGGAGCAGAAACTGAAGGAAATTCCTCTTCAGGTGGGAATTAAGAATAGTGTTCGGAACCTCCTAATGATGATTAGTTCTCCTACTTCCTCTCCTCTCCTCCCTCCCCCCCCGTCCCCCCTTTCAGCTTATTTCTTGTTTCTAGTTGAGCAATATGGTGTTGGATCATTAGCAGGCTAAAGAAAGACAAAAGAGGAAAGGTGGCACCAAAGGCATACGAATTGGTGCGGATGGTGATGCATCATTAGAAGATCTTACAAACGGTGAATCTAATGGGAATGGGGATGACACTCTTGATCCGGGGAAAGCAAAATCAAGTAGTAAAAAGGTGATTACTTCTCAAATGCAAAATACTGTTTCTGCTATTGACTTTTCAACTTGGGTTGTCTAGTTACTCTTTCCTGCATTTCACAGTTTGACTCCTTAAAAGTTACCTCCCGGTTTATAGTTGTTGCATATAATGGCTAAGTTATACTTGTACGCGCATTTCAAAATAATTGCTTTAGCTTCTTCTTGTTGCACAATGAACAAGCTCAACTGTATAGTAAAATTTTCAATTTGTCTTGATTCATAATCTTGTATGTGCAGAGGAAAGGTTCCACCGACAAGCAAACCCCAAAATCGAGGCCTCAAAAGAATCCAAAAAATCTTGAATCATTATCACCCCACTCACTGATGGAAGATATAGATGGCTCCCCACAAAACATTGACATGCAACAACGGCCAAAAAGACTGAAGAGGCCAACTAAGAGCGTCAACGAGAACCTTGAACCAGCATTTACTGCCACCCCTCCTATGAACCGTGAGGGGAACCATAACTATTCTTTGTCGGATATCAGCACCAGTGGTGGGAGAGCAGGAGCCGAGGAAGAAGCATTAAGACATAATAATCTGTTCGCTGGCTGATAGTATGACAAATACATTATTATGTCTTATTTTTTGTTGAGCTACCGAGTCTTTCTTCCCTGAGCGATTCAAGTGCAGGCTTGGACAGCAGAAACCCGTTCTGCTGGAAAAACGCAGTAGCAGAATGAGGAGGAAGTGCAGAATTGTATATTGGTTGTACAGAATATTCATAGAACTCCGAGCACGAGAAGTCTTGGCTGCTATACTTGAAGCATGGTGATGTACAGTAGGCACTCATTTGTACTTTTTTTGGTTAAATAGTAAAAGTTAATGTAATCAGCCAATAGTTGGCAAAATTTTCTCCTGGAGGAGATATTTTTGTTGACAATGTTATCACAAGAAATGATCTTATAGAGCCATTAAAAGAAGAATTCTTGATGTTCATAGGGCTATAGTTGTAACCATTAGTCCGTTTGCTTCTTCAAGATGATGTTGATAATCTATTGCATACTCATGCTTTTCATATGCACTGTGGTCATTATCATCACATTGCTCCAATTTCTGAAACATTACTTTAACAATTTGTACCTCAAGCTACAAATGGTTGTTCCAGCTTGCTTTGAACTCCTCCTTGAAGTAGGACACACATTTTTAATAGTTTGATATTTTAGCGTAACTGTATCCCCTTGTCTGCCTATTTTGTTCTTGAATCTTTAGTTAGTGTTTGCCATATCATTGTTAATTTAATTGCATTAGTGATAACTTTGCCTACTTGTTTATATTGTTATCTACTTGTTTACATCTTTATTTTGAATCTTATTTCATATATCCTTAGAAACTTTAGTTGTAGATTATAGCCCCCTTTAGCTCTTGTATTGTATTTCTTCACCTATTTTTCTATCCTTTAGTTGTTGATTATAATTTCTTTAGTCCCCTTGTTTTATTTCTTCACCTGTTTTGCAAAATTTCGTGGTAGATTATTTTTCAGTAATTCATTCTATTTTTGGCGTTTGTTTTCGGGATAGTGCTCGTAGTGACTCGTTGATTATAGTGGCTTTGGTGAATGATGGTCCTTAGGACCTTTAGTTGTAGATTATAGCCCCCTTTAGCTCTTGTATTGTATTTCTTCACCTATTTTTCTATCCTTTAGTTGTTGATTATAATTCCTTTAGTCCCCTTGTTTTATTTCTTCATATGTTTTGCAAAATTTCGTGGTAGATTATTTTTCAGTAATTCATTCTATTTTTGGCGCTTGTTTTCGAGATAGTGCTTGTAGTGACTCGTTGATTATAGTGGCTTTGGTGAACGATGGTAGGGTAAGGTCTTGTCCTCGGGGGTGCTAGTGCGGGGAGGGGGTGCGAGGGGTAAGGAGGCTAAGAGGGCTAAGGGAACTACTAGGGTGAGAGTGGGGTCTTGAAACATATGACATTTGACTGGAAAATCTGTAGAGTTAGTGAAGATTCTCGAAAAAAGAAAAATCAACATAGCTTGTGTACAGGAGACTAGGTGGGTAGGAGATAAGGCGCGGGATGTGGGTAATTTCAAACTTTGGTATTCTGGGAGGGTGGGGGGCAGAAACGAGTAGATATCTTGGTTGATAAGGACCTCCGTGAACTAATGGCGGAGGTTAAGAGAGTGAATGACAAGCTGATGACTATTAAGCTAGTTGTTGGAGGTTTTATTTTGAACATAATCAGTGCGTATGCACCCCAAGCATGCTTGGATGAAGAAGTCAAGAGGCGTTTCTGGGAGGATTTGGATGAGATGGTGCGTGGTATTCCGCATACCGTGAAGCTTTTCATAGAAAGAGATTTCAGCGACTACATTGGAGCGACGTCTGGGGGTATGATGATGTACATGGTGGCTTTGGCTTTGGAGATAGAAACGAAGGAGGAACATCTTTGCTGAACTTTGCTAGAGCATTTGATTTGGTGATAGAAAACTAGAGTTTCCCGAAGAAGAGGAAGCACTTGGTCACCTTCTGGAGTTCGGTGGCCGAGACTCATATTGATTATTTACTTTGTAGGAAGTCCGATAAAGGTCTTTGCACGGATTGCAAGGTCCTGTCGAGTGAGAACCTCTCAACCCTTCATAGGCTCTTGGTCATGAACCTTGAGATCACGAGGAAAAGGGCGATGTATAGCCAACATAGGATCAAGTGGGGAGCCTTGACGGAAGCTAAAACGCAGGAGTTGGGGGTCAAGTTGGTGACTATGGGGGCTTGGAGGAGTAGTTGGCACGCAAGCGCTACGTGGAACACGACTACGCAGTGCATTAAAGAAGTCGCGAGAGATGTATTAGGGGTCTTAAAGAGGTACTCTGGTGGTCACTGGTCAGAAGGGAGACTAGTGGTAGAATGGAGAGCTGCAAGGAAAAGTGGAAACCAAGATAGCAGCGTATCTGAAGCTAGTGAAAAGTGTAGAAGAGGAGGAGAAGAGGGCGAATTGATCACGCCTCACCCACACTACCATATAAGTAGGAAAGCAAGGATCGTGTAGCTTTTACCCGAATGGTCGGGATCGAATCCACAGGGAGTCTATAATGGGAGTGAGTGTCTAAGTAATCTAGAAGGGTCGAGTGTTTCTAATTGCACTTCTAAACATTTGCTCGGTTTGAACTATGCTAAGTATATTCTATTGATTGTATGCTAATTAATGGCTATATAGTTTTTGGTGTTATTTTCTGATGATGATAAAGGCACTAGGGTCGTGACCTTTGCCTAGGTGGATACATAACGGATTTCAATTCTAAGGTCGGGACATTGAATATGGATACAACTATAACCAATGCACGAACATACCCACTCTATACCTCTCGGTAGTTTGAGTGGCGTTGCCCTAATTACCTCTCTCGAGGCCAATTGGGTATCAATTAATCAAGCAATTGAGGCTTAGGTAGGATATTACTCTCTCGAGGTTTAACCCGTTAATTAGGGCTCAAGTAGGGTTTTACCATTTCTGGGTTTAACTCAATTGATTGGGAGTACCTATCTCTTGATAATGCCCTAATTCCCTATTAGGTTAATTTTCTAGACTCAAGTCCTCTTTCTCAAGAAGGACCCAAGTCATGGAAATGCTAATTAGTGTTTGCAACCACTAATTATGGCAATAAGAACCCTAAATTAGCCTAAATAGCCAACACCCATTAATTTCCCAACCTTAATTTCAAGAACCCATTATATACCCACACTAAGGTTGAGCCACAACCCTAGCTAATAGGTCTAGCTACTCATAATCAAAGATAGAAGCAATGATAGAGAAGAAAGAGAACCCATTAATTGATTCTTAACAAAGATATTGAAGATTCAATGTTAAAAATACAATAATAAAGCTAAAAAGATGAAAACCCAAAAGTATTCACGTGCTCTCTACTTCAGAAATTACAAGATATCTAAAGAAATTACAAAATAAGCTATTTATAGTCTGCCAGAATTTCGGACAAAAATGCCCCTGCGGGGCCACCGCGGACCGCGAAAACACGACCGCGGTCCGCGAAAGACAAATGGGTGCCCACTGGGCTTCTGAAAATGCTCGACCGCGGACCGCGAAACATGGACCACGGCCGTGGTGAGCTGAGCTTTAAAATCCACCTCTCTGAATCTTGGAACCGCGGACCGCGAAATAAGGACCGCGACCGCGGTGGTTCTTTACTTGATCCGTTTTGTTGTCCTTGGTACTTGTGGCAGATTCACTCCTGTTTTGAGCCTATTCTTGACTGAATGTCATCATTTCTTGGTCAATCCTGAATCAAGCACAACATATAAGTTTTCGGGGCTACTTTGTATATAATTATAACCAAAACTTAGGTCTAGAAGAACAGAAAACAAGGCAAAAAATCCAAGTTATCACGAATACGAAGCATTATAAGTTGGCTAAGAAAGAGGCAAAGTTAACAGTTACGGCGGCCAAGACTGCAACGTTTAGTTGTTTTTATGAGGAACTCGAGGGTTCAAGTGGGGATAAGAGGTTGTTCAGGTTAGCCAAGGCGCGAGAAAGGAAGGCGCCGTACTAGGACCAAGTGAAGTGCATAAAGGACGAAGAAGATAGAGTTTTGTTGGATGAAGGGCTTATCCGTGGAAGATGACAGACTTACTTCCATAGTCCCTTGAACGAGGAGGGGGGCAGGATCATTGTACTGGTGATTTGGAACACTCCGGGAGTCGTTGTGACTTTGGATATTGTAGGCGGATTAGAGTTGATGAAGTTGAGGGGGCCATGCGTAAGATGAGCAGGGGCAAAGCCACCGACCCGGATGAAGTCTCGGTGGAGTTTTGGAAGAGTGCGGCAAGGCAGGCATGTGGTAGTGTCTCATTAGGTTATTTAATGTCATTTTTAGAACGAAGAAGATGCCCGAAGAGTGGAGGTGGAGCACGATGGTTCTTGTATACAAGAACAAGGGTGATATCAAAAATTGTAATAGCTATCGGGGTATCAAGCTGCTTAGCCATACTATGAAAGTCTGGGAGAGAGTGGTAGAGCTAAGGGTGGGGAGGAGTGTGTCTATTTCTGAGAACCAGTTTGGGTTTATGCCGGGGCGTTCAACTACAGAAGCCATCCACCTTGTTAGGAGATTGATGGAGCAGTATAGGGAGAGAAAGAAAGGCTTGCATATGGTGTTCATCGACATGGAAAATGCGTATGATAAAGTTCTGAGGGAGGTTTTGTGGAGATGTTTGGAGGTTAGAGGTGTACATGTTGCCTACGTTAGGTTGATTAAGGACATGTATGATGAAGTAAAGACCCGAGTGAGGACGTTGGTGGGTACATCCGGTGATGATTGGGTTGCATCAGGGGTCGACACCCAACCCTTTTTTGTTTGCTCTGATGATGGATGTACTAGCGCGCCACATCCAAGGGGAGGTGTCGTGGTACATGCTATTTGCAGATGATATTTTATTGATTGACGAGACACGAGACAGTGTGAATGTGCAATTAGAGTTATGGAGACAGACCCGAAAATCTAAGAGTTTCAAGTTGAGCAGGACCAAGACAAAATACTTTGAGTGTAAGTTCAATGGTGAGACTCAAGGAGGGGAAGGGGAGGTGAGGCTGGACTCGCAAGTCATCCCTAGGAAGGGTTTTTTAAGTACCTTGGGTCTATTATTCAGGGGATGGGGAGATTGATGAAGATGTCACACATCATATTGGGGATGGATGGATGAAATAGAGACTCGCTTCCGGAGTTTTGTGTGACAAGAAGGTACCATCGAAACTTAAGGGTAAGTTCTACTGAGTGGTAGTCAGACCAACGATGTTGTATGGGGCTGGCTGTTGGCCAGTCAAGATCGCTCATGTCCAGAAGATTAAGGTAGCAGAGATGAGGATGTTGAGATGGATGTGCAGGCACACCAGGTTAGATAGGATCAGAAACGAGGTTATTCGCGACAAGGTGGGTGTGGCCCCTATTGAGGACAAGATGGGGGAAGCGCGACTTAGGTGGTTTGGTCATGTGAGGAGGAGGATAACAGACGCCCCAGTGAGGAGGTGTGAGAGATTGACATTGGAGGGTCTACCGAAAGGTAGATGTAGGTCAAAGAAGAGGCGGGGAGAGGTGATTGAGCAAGACACGGGGCAACTTCAGCTGACTGAGGACATGACCCTTAATAGGAAGATATGGAGATCGAGGATTAGGGTAGTAGAGTAGGTAGTCTAGAGTGTTCATAACAGTAGTATTGGCACGCAGTCTCGCTTTCTGTTGGTAGTAGGTTTTTATGACTAACCGTTGTTTTCTTTCATTGTTGATCACCTTACTATCTGGTTATTTTTATTCTGCTTTTATATGGCTTCTTGATACTGTCGCTTCTTGTCTATATTTTCATTAATGTGATGCTTATGCTTTCCTAAGCCGAGGGTCTATTGGAAACATCATCTCTATCCTCACAAGGTAGGGGTAAGATCTGCATACATACTATCATCCCCAGACCCCACGGAGCGAGATATTACTGGATATGTTGTTGTTGTATCCGTTATTCGGACCTCACTACCCGACTAATTTGAGTTTGCACCATGGAAGCCTACTATAGGGGGTTTCCAGTTCTCCTACAAATATGATTTCAACCCCGTGACTCGAATTCGAGATTTCTAGTTAAAAGAAAGCTTTTACCATTTCATAACACCATTTAGTGGTGTTAGTAAATGCCTACCCCTCAAACCCCCCAAACCCAAAGTCCATGTTAGATTGAAGTGATTCAAAATGTTATACAATTTTGGTTGTAATAATTGCTAGAAAAAAATGTATCCATATTTTGACAAGCTGAACATAAAATTTCGCAGCAACATCTTAACATAAAACTAAGGAAAATTGAATCATAATAGACAGCAAGATTGAAAAAGACCTTATTCATACTCATTAGGTTATTGTCGCTTTTGCTAAAACTCGAGCAGTTTCTTGAAAAACACACTTCATTGATCTTGATGATGGATTTGCACTATTTGCTAAACTTGATAGACTTATACTACATACTTAACTCTACTACATCATCCCACTGATGAGTCATATCAAATGAAAAAACTGTAAAAGAGTAACAGGAAAGACAGACAGAATGTGATAGGAAATTCACACTTATATTTGATAGTACAACTCTCATTAAGTACCTCAACATACTTCCTGCCACACGAGCTTGCTTGAGTCGCCCTTCGTTACATTTCCAGAAAATCTTCAACAGAAGTAGAAGCTTAACCAAATCAAAGATTAAGGGCTTGGGCGTGATGACGAATGTGATCATCAATGAAGGTGGCAATGAAATAGTAAGAGTGATCATAACCAGGTTGCAACCGCACCAGCAGAGGAACGCCAACCTTTTTGCATGCTTCCTCAAATTTATGTGGGAGCAATTGATCTTTTAAGAATTTGTCATCCTCTCCCTACAATATAAAACAATCAGAAGTTCAAATAAATTGTGAAGTATGTTAGGTCATATCTTCATAGGAAATATTAATATAGGACATACAACGAGCTATCTAGGAATCATTCTATTCTACATTTGCAAGTGGAGGGTAGATTATAACACATCAAATTGTCCTCTTAACTGTATCATATTATCACTAGCTGATAAATTTCACACTGGTCAAATGAGCATCCACTTTTATCCAACACCATCAAGCTTCATGTACGGCCAAATCTAAGCTCTCAAATTGTCACAATCTTAGCTGTTTTTGTAATAACAAGGACGAGCTACCAAGGGCTCTGTTTCTTCCAGTTTAAAGGCAACGATCTGATTAAAGCAAGAGAAGGAGAAGCTACATAGACGTGGGAGACCTTTCTTTTTCAATAGAATTGAGCAAGATGCTATTCTCAGTTGTACTCATTAAAGCCTATGACCAACTGCAGAAAGCTCATGTCTAATAATTTTGTAAATAGAAGATAGAGAGACATTTTAACAAGAAGCTACTCAAAGGCTCAATTCGAGAAAATCATCCGTTATATCAGAGATTTAGCCGTACCTGATCAATAAGAATGGTAGCAGAGACATTGTTAAACTTTGATATAAGGCAGGTAGCATCATATTCCTGCATATTCATAATTTAACATCCCAATACGATGAAGAAACATCAAGAATGTCTAGTTTTATGCAGAAAAAGCTGAAGACCGTACCTCCCAATCAGCTTTATTTTCACCCAAGTAGTTTGCGAAAGCCTTCAGGCCCCAGGGGCAGTTAATAGGATTTGCAATAGGAGCAAAGGCAGATACTGACTGGAAAGAAAACAAGCAAAATGATGTGTGTGAATGCCGCATGAATTAAAGGTCTTAAGAAGCTTTAAAACGGATAATAACATTTCAATGTTCAAAATTTCAAACATTTGGATTCAGAACCACATAAAATCAGTCAGTTGCCGGCTAAAATTCAGTTCATGTGTAGAGACATAAATTTCACAGAGAACTACCTTATATTTATCCAGGTTTTTCAGGTAGACTGTCAATGCTCCATGCCCACCCATAGAGTGACCGAAGATAGATGCTCGTGATGTATCAAGTTCTGGAAAGTTTTCAAGAAGAAGTGCCGGCAATTCTTTGACTACATAGTCATACATCCTCCAGTTCTTCCATTTCTCTTGTGTAGCATTTAGATAGAAACCAGCACCTATTCCAAAAAATAAATTTGAACTTTCTCATACATCCAATTCAGCTTATGAAAACTCAGACAAAGCATCTCAGCTAAAAGTTATCATAAACTTAGATGGCACTGCAAATAACCCATTCCTTCTGGAAAAGTAATTCAAGTGTAAGCGAAATTAAGGGATAGTATGGTTGATCATATTTCCTGAATGGCACATAACAGAATTTTGAAAGGGAATGTGAGGCACTTTTCTCTGAAGAAATTAGAATCCTTTATTCCCAGTGTTACACATAACCCTTAGTAAGTTAAGCTTCTTCCGGCTGCAAATGTCAAGTTCATAATGGGGAAAAAAGGACATCAGGAAAGACAGCCGTTCTTGTTAGTTTCTAGTAGTATGTAATTTTTTTTTTTTTTTTTTTTTTTTTTTTTTTTTTTTTTTTTCCCCTTTAA
>MDKH01085585.1:0-10042 GCA_005239495.1 Nicotiana undulata
ATGAGTTGAAATTTGTTAGATTTATTGCATGCGTTGGCTTGTCTAGCGGGTTCAACGTTAGACAAAATCACGGCCTGAAGGTGGGATTCGGGTCATGACAAGTTGGTATCAGAGCTCTAGGTTTCTTAGGTCTCACAACTCACGGACAACCTTGGTAGAGTCTGAGGGATCGGTACGGAGACGTCTGTATTTATCCCCCAGAGGCTGCTAAGTTAGGATACTCCTCTTCTCTTCATACTCTGTTGTACGTAGTATATTCTGTATACTGATTGAGTTTCAATCCTACTCTCTCGCAGATGGCCAGGACGCGTGCTTCCCTTGGTTTCGGTCAGCAGTCCGACACTCCTGCTACAACTCCTACGAGGGGTCGAGGTCGAGGATGATGCTGTGCTAGAGGCCGAGGCCGGGCTCAGCCTAGAGCAGCAGCCCTAGCGGAGGACCCTCAGGTCAAGTCTGACGAGGAGGTCCCAGTTCCAGCAGTCCCAGTTGGACCAGCACAGGTCCCAGAGGGGTTCATAGCTACCCCAGTACTTCAAGACGCTCTCGTCTGTCTGGTAGGAGTTATGGAGAGTATAGCACAGGAGGGACTTCTTCCTACTGCACCAGCCGTCTCTCAGGCTGGGGGAGGGACCCAGACTCCTGCCACCCGTACGCCAGAGCAGCTAACTCAGCAGTTTCAGACTCCGGCACCTCAGCCAACCGGATTAGTTCAACCTGGTTTAGCAGCACCGGTAGCTGAGGGAGCTGACAAGAGACCCCGTCACTTTGGGAGATTCAGTGGAGCCTCATCTGGAGACAGATACTCTTTTGGCAGAGGTCATCCTCCCAGGCTCTATCTGACCGCGCTTCAGATATCTCCTCGTGCACCGCCAGCACCTATTAGCGCTCAGCCGCTCCAGAGCTTTCAGGGAGGATATCAGGGTCGTCAGGGCCAGTTCCCGAGTCCTCAGCCGCAGCAGCAGAGATCTTGTCATAATTGTGGTATGCCGGGGCACATTGTCAGATATTGTCCCCGAGTCTCTAGTGGTCCTCAGTATCAGGGCGCCCGTGCCATAGTTCTTGTAGCAGGCACACCCCCACCCTCTCAGCCAGCTAGGGGTGGTGGCCGTGGTTCCAGAGGAGAGGATCAGGTTCTTAGAGGTGGAGCACATGCCACGAGAGGTGGAGGCCAGGATGTTCAGATTGGAGGGGCTCCGCCCCGTTGTTATGCTATTCCTACCAGACCCGAGGCTGAGGCCTCCGATGCAGTTATCACAAGTACGGCCTCCGTTTGCAACAAAGATGCTTCGGTATTATTTGATCCCGGTTCTACTTTCTCTTATGTGTCCCTAAATTTTTCCCCTTATTTGAGCATACCTCGTGATTCTTTAAGTACTTCTGTGTATGTGTCTACCCCGGTGGGTGATTCTATTGTTGTTGACCGAGTCTATCGTTCCTGCTTAGTTGTTATCGGCGGTTCGGAGACTCGGGTAGACTTATTGCTCCTTGTCATGGTAGATTTTGATGTGATTCTGGGTATGGACTGGTTATCTCCCTATCATGCTATTTTGGACTGTCATGCCAAGACAGTGACCTTAGCCTTGCTTGGAGTACCTCGTTTATAGTGGAGAGGGACTCCTAGTCATTCTTCTGGTAGATTTATTTCCTATATTAAGGCTAGGCGTATGCTTGAGAAGGGTTGTTCGGCCTATTTGGCCTACGTTCGTGATTCTAGTGCTGAGGTCCCTTCTATAGAGTCCGTGCCCGGGATCCGCGAGTTTCCAGAGGTATTACCTACTAACCTGCCGGGTATGCCACCCGACAGGGATATTGCTCTACTCCTCCATATCGTATGGCTCCACCAGAGTTGAAAGAGTTGAAGGAGCAATTGCAGGATTTATTAGGTAAAGGCTTCCTCAGGCCTAGTGTTTCTCCTTGGGGTGCTCCAGTACTGTTCATGAAGAATAAAGATGGCTCTATGAGAATGTGCATTGATTACCGGCAAATGAATAATGTTGCTATCAAGAATAAGTATCCTTTGCCGAGGATTGATGACTTATTTGATCAGCTTCAGGGTGCTACGGTATTCTTTAAGATGAACTTGAGATCTGGCTACCATCAGTTGAGGATCAGAGCGTCTGATGTGCCCAAGACGACTTTTTGCACTCGTTATGGGCATTATGAGTTTTTGGTCATGTCGTTTGGGTTGACTAATTCCCCCGCTGCTTTTATGGAGTTGATAAATCGGGTATTCAGGCCTTATTTGGACTCGTTCATTATTTTTTTCATTGATGATATTTGCATATACTCTCGCAGCCGAGAGAAGCATGCGCATCACCTTAGAGTCGTCCTCCAGACTCTGAGAGATCGACAGTTGTATGCCCAGTTTTCTAAGTGCGAGTTCTAGTTGAGTTCTGTGGCATTCTTGGGCCACGTTGTATCGGCAGAGGGCATTCAGGTGGATTCGAACAAAGTTTCAGCGGTTAGAGATTGTCCTAGGCCCACCTCAGCCATAGAGATTCAGAGCTTCTTGGGCCTAGCATGCTATTATCGCCGGTTCGTGGAGGGGTTTTCATCTATAGCAAGCCCTATGACCAAGTTGACACAGAAGAATGTTCAGTTCAGATGGTCTGAGGAGTGTGGAGCGAGCTTTCAGAAGCTCAAGACAACATTGACCACAACACCAGTGTTGGTATTTCCCTCAGGTTCAGGTTGTTATACCGTGTATTGTAATGATTCACGGGTTGGACTTGGTGCAATATTGATGCAGGAGGGAAATGTTATAGCCTATGCATCTCGTCAGTCGAAGATCCACGAGAAGAACTATCCAGTCCATGATTTGGAGCTTGCAGCTATTGTTCATGCTTTGAAGATTTGGAGGCACTATTTGTATGGGGTGCCGTGTGAGGTATTCACTGATCATAAGGGTTTGCAATACTTGTTTAAGCAAAAGGATTTGAATATGAGGTAGAGGAGGTGGTTAGAGTTGCTGAAGGATTTTGATGTTACTATTCTCTATCATCCGGGAAAGGGCAATGTGGTGGCCGATGCTTTGAGCCGGAAGTCAGTTAGTATGGGTAGCTTGGACTATTTATTAGTTGGAGAGCGACCTTTGGCTTTGGATGTTCAGGCTTTAGCCAATCTTTTTTTTAAAAAGCAAATTCACTAGGCGAGGAGCCTAGGGCTAGTTTTATTAATAATAAAATGAAAAAAAAGAACCACATAGGAATAGTACAATAAGGGGGACAATTGCACCCTTAGCGTTGCCTTTATGCCTCGACTATATAATCACTCCTCTGCGCCTCACAATGCCCTATATGGCAGCCTCATGTAGAGGAGTCATGGTGTAGCTGCCGGCAAAGTCTCACGAGGGCATATAATCTCATAGCCGATTGGATATCTTTCCTAAGGCATAGAACTAAAGTAACACAAACGGGGCTAAACCTTACCTTACTAAGTCCTATCAAGGCATAAAAAAGCCTCACCTACTTGCATGCATGTAAAAAATAAGAACTTGAAAGAACCAAATATTCTATGATCATCACAGAGTTTATAACATACTCTGTGATGATATTACAAATGAAAATACTAAAAAAATGATATAATAAAATGTAGTAAGAATTAAAATCTTGTCCCTTCTTATCCGAACTTGTAGCTTCTTCAATGTGTACTTCTTTTTCATCTTCATCACACCTCTTTAAATGTCTTCAAAATTCATGGTTTCTTTTTAGACCGATTGGACTTTGTAGATGTAGTTGGGACAATTTGTTTTTGTTTAGCAACTCTCATTGGAAGTCGCCTTATGTTTACATCTTCACTCACTTTCCCGTCCCAACTTTTTTTCCTTGTGTGAGACTTCTTACTTTGTCCGCTGTGCATAGGTGATAAATCACCTTTCTTTGCTGCCTCTGCCCGACATTGGTTTAACATATCATCTTCCTCACCTTCTTCATATGTATCTCTGCCCACACTCACCGGATTTGGCATGTCTTGAGGAAAACCTTGTGTTACCAAGGCATTTCCATCCTGTGAATTAGCCCAGATTGCATTGCTTTGTTGATGTTCTCTGACTTGCAATTTGTTCCTGCTCTTACTAGCACGACCAGTGCTACCTGCATTCTGAATTATAGAGTTAGTAGGTTTGGAACTTACCATTGCATCCAAGAGCATTCTCTCCTCTAACGAAATAACTGGAGTGGTTGTCACCATTTGTTGCTGCCCCGAAATTGTGGTTGTTGTTTCTTTTCGACCAACAGTAGGAGTATCAATTGCATTGTTTGAATTAAGTTGCTGGTGCTGCACACTAGATGTAGGAGCTACTGCATTTTGCTTTGTAGAATCCCCTGGAGCATTCTGGTTGACAAATTTTGCTGCATTTTGAGTTGATCTTCCAGCTACTGTATTTTCCTTTTGCATGGTTTTTACACTTTGCTGCTGCCCAGATTTAACTGCTGCTGCTTTTCGAGCATCTGTAGGATTTGCAAACGGACCAATTTGTTTTGAAGATGTTGCTGCAGCTTGATTCAAGCTTCCTGTAGGAGAGTTTCTAGGAATAAATACTTGAGCATTGATGTTTAATTTGCTGTTGGGAGTAGCTGCTGTTGCTCCAGTAGGTTGTGGAATTGCTAAGACTTCAAGCTCCTCACCTGCACTGTCCAAACCAGCCTCTTGATCATCCTTTTCAGATGAATAACCAGCAAAACCATCACCCCAGTCCTCGTCATCATCCTCCTCACGTTGATCACCCCAAAACCTAGATTTGATAGCCATCCCTCTCACGTTAGCTTGTATAACGTCGTTGTTATTCCCAGTAGAGAGCATAATCTGCCCAGAGTCTCCTTCAAATTCCCCACAAGACTCCCATGACTGCGAAGGGACATCAAATACGGATGTATTCAAAGCGACCAAAGGTTGTTTAACCATAATAGGCTTCATTATAATTTCTTTCTGGGCTTCCTTTATGATTTGTTCAATCTGAGGATTGGAAAAATGCAACATAGGTACATTTGAACTATGAGCTTGGTTTCCTGTTAGTTCAATTCCCAAACTGTTCTTGGAGTTATTTCGTCGAACACCCAAATTGTTTGCCAATTCAACACTACCTTGATCCTGTTTGCTACTGCTGGAAACCAGAACTGATTGTTGCTGCTATTTTCTGGCTGGAGATTGCCTAGCTTTTATATTTGATTCATGATGTATCTGCTGCCCATCCTTCAAACCATCTTCTAGAATTTGTTCATTGATCAAAACCTCAAACGAGTTAGAAACAGTAACATTTTTTGCTGCGCTAGTCTGAATTTTGTGAGCTGAAACATTGGTTTTGCTAGGTGCGGACTATGTCACTGCCCAATCTCTTGTTTTTGACTGATTCAAAACTTGAAGATCAACCATTGTGCCTGATGATTTTTCAATTAAATCAGCACATGCAGCAGTAGGTTTAACCCCAGTAACAGCTAGATCACCATTTGCATTCAATGCGACAACAACCTCCAAATTTGAACATTCAGCAGATCCATGATCTCCAGCTAGTGCATCCGTAGTCTTTAAAAGCCATGTAACATCATGTTCATCTCCAGTTGATGCTTTATTAATTGTCTTTGAACATGTATCAACTGCACCCTCCAAAACTTCAGCAGGTACATGTTCTTGCATCTGATTATTCACAAGTTTAGCATTAAAGTCAGCTGGTTTTTTATGTGATTCATCAGTTGCATCAAAATGGCGTCGATCCAGCTTATCATAATCTTGCACAATTGGATTCATAGCATTGAAAATCCGCGCTAAGGCTGTACTAGCAGGAACATCACGTGTAGGTTTTGGTGGACCCTTATCAATCTTTGCGACATCATCTACAGAAGAAATATAAACAGGTTGATTCAACACTTTATCATTGTTATTTTTCCCAGACTCCAACTTCTTTTGTTGATTCCTCATATGCACAGCCTGACAAAAACTATCAAAAGCTGGTTCAACAGGACCTATAGCAGTACTAGCGTCAATTGCAACATGTGATGTCTTAACTAAATTTTCAGCATACTCATGAGTCCCCTGATGTGATTTTGAATCCCCAGTAGCATCTGTATGATTAATCTTCTCACCAGCCCTTCCTTCACCTTCTTTCAAAGCCCTCTTCTCATTCAAAACATCACCAGGATCAACGACACCAGTTGGAACAAAATGCAAAGCACCAGCAGTCCCAGTTAAACTAGGATTAGAATTCTCCTTTGTTGAGACTGCCTCCAATACGTGTGAAACCCTGCCTGTTCCAACATCAACCAATATCCCTGTAGATTTAGCAAGCTCCAACTTTTGTTGTTTCTTTGAATTCAAGAAATCCATGGCATCGCCTCGTAATTTTTCAACAGGTTGAACATCGTCGACCTTGGCATTAACATGTTGAGCTGCTGCGAAAGTTTTTCGTTGTAACAGACGACAGTCTATCTCCTCGTGGCCCCGGCGCTTACAATTGCAACAGTATGAAGGCAGATTATCATAGACAATTTCCTGGAACTCCTCTGTAATGTTACCAGTTACGGCATCGACCTGTTGAAGTTTCACCTTTTCAGGCAATTTTTCAATTAAATCCACTATCAATTTCACTCTAGCTGTGCTTGGACGAGATCTTATTTGTGTTGCCTTATCAATTGCAATAGGCTTACCCACAACAGCTGCAATAGACAGTAAAGCCTTACGTGCAAACAGTTCAGGCGACAAATTCGGCAAGGAAATCCAAACAGCAGCCTTAGAGGTTTCTTCCTTAGGATTGTATCCAACACTCCATGGAAAACTCTATATTGATGAAGTTTTCCATTGTGTTGACAGTAATTTACACTTCTTGCTAAACAACTCACAAAATCTTCATATTGATCACAACAAATTAAAATTTTCCGCGGGGCCAATAATCCTAACAAGCAATTACCTTTGATACCAATAGTTTTCGGTAGAATACTCCTCAAAACTTGTAAATCTGGTGCGCCCATGGATAGTTTAAACACCACTGCATGGTGTAATCCTTCTTCCTTTGCAAAATCTTCACGTTCATCCATTGAAAATTGTATCGTAGGCACTCCATGAATATGTTCGACAGGCTTCAAATTCATTTTTGTAAAATTTGCGGCAGATTGTTTTGTAGTTACACTTGCTGCATATGTAACACTGTTTCTAAGGTTTTGATTAGCTTCATTAAGGTTTTGTTTTACCTCTCCCACAACCAAAGGCTGGGGAGAGATCAACGCAGCCATGGCTGCCCAACCTTAGAGAAAAATCGCCAGAGAGAGGAGAGAGGAGAGAGGAGAGAGGAGAGAGCGGGTTTAGGTTTTTTTTAATAGCAAATCCAGGCTTTAGCCAATCTATTTGTGAGATTAGAGGTTTCTGAGGGTGGTAGTGTCTTGGCCCATACTGTTGCTCGTTCTTCGTTGTGTGATCGTATTTATGCCAGGCAATATGATGATCGTCATTTGTGTGCTCTTAGAGATGCGGTTCGGCACGGGCGTGCCAAGCAGGTCACAGTCGATGCTGAGGGAGTTTTGAGATTGCAGGGTTGCATTTGTGTTCCTGATGTGGACAGCATTCATGAGTTGATATTGCAGGAGGCCCATAGTTCCCGGTATTCCATTCATCCGGGCGCCGCGAAGTTGTACCAGGACTTGCGGCAGCATTATTGGTGGCGTAGGATGAAGAGGGATATTGTGGCTTATGTAGCTCGGTGCTTGAATTGTCAACAGGTTAAGTATGAGCACCAGAGACCCAGTGGTTTGATGCAGCAGATTCAACTTCCCGAGTGGAAGTGGGAGCGTATCGCGATGGGTTTTGTAGTTGGGCTTCCACGGACTCCGAGGATGGTTGATGCAATATGGGTTGTTATAGATACGCTGACCAAGTCAGCATATTTCATTTCGGTGGCGGTTTCATCTTCAGCGGAGAAGTTAGCTCAGATCTATATGAGGGAGATTGTCAGATTGCACGGTGTGCCCTTATCTATCATATCAGACCGAGGTACTCAGTTTACCTCCTATTTCTGGAGAGTATTTCAGAGAGAGTTGGGCACTCATATTGATTTGAGCACAGCATTTCATCCTCAGACGGACGGACAGTCCGAGCGCACTATTCAGATTTTGGAGGATATGTTGCGGGCATGTGTTATTGATTTTGGTGGTTCATGGGATCAGTTCTTGCCTTTAGCAGAGTTTGCCTACAACAACAGTTACCAGTCGAGCATTCAGATGGCTCCGTATGAGGCATTGTATGGTAGGCGATGTCGGTCTCCAGTTGGATGGTTTGAGCCCGGGGAGGCTAGATTATTGGGTTCTGAGTTAGTCCAGGATGCCTTGGATAAGGTGAAGATCATTCAGGATAGACTTCGTACAGCTCAGTCCAAGCAAAAGAGTTATGCAAATCGTAGAGTTTGAGATTTGGCTTTCATGGTAGGAGACCAGGTGTTCCTTCGAGTGTCGCTTATGAAGGGCGTGATGAGATTCAGAAAGAAGGGCAAGTTGAGCCCTAGGTATATTAGTCCATTTGAGATTTTGGACAAGTTAGGAGAGGTGGCCTACAGACTTGCCTTGCCACCGTATTTATCAGCCGTACATCCAGTGTTTCACGTATCTATGCTCCGGAGGTATATTGCAGATCCATCTCATGTTCTAGACTTCAGCGGTGTCCAGTTGGACAAGGATATGGCTTATGAGGAGGAGCTGGTAGCTATACTAGATAGGCAGATTTGCCAGTTGAGGTCGAAGAGTTATCCTTCGGTCCGTGTTCAGTGGAGAGGTTAGCCTGCCGAGGCAGCTATTTGGGAGTCCGAGTCCGAGATGAGGAGTCGTTATCCCCATCTTTTCTCAGTCTCAGGTACTTTTCTATGTTCGTTCGAGGACGAACCTTTGTTTTAGAGGTGGAGATTGTGATGACCCAAAAGGTCATCCTAAGTAATTCTAGCTAAATATGTGTTTCGAGGCCCCATAAGCCTCCATTAATCTCACCTCGATATACGTGCACAGCCTGGGTGTGTTGCCGGGAAGCTTTTATGTGAAAACTTGATGAAAATGGAATTTTATGATAATTGAATGAATAAAGTTGACTTTGGTCAACATTTTTGGTAAACGAACCTGGACCCGTACCGTGATTTGACGGTCCCGGAGGGTCCGTAGGAATATGGGACTTGGGCGTATGCCCGGAATCGAATTCCGAGGTCCCAAGCCCGAGAAATGAATTTTTAAAGAAAATTGTTTTCTGAAAATTATAAAGGTTTTTGAAAATGAATTTTGATGTGAAAACCTTGTTACCGGGCCCGTATTATGGTTCCGGAACAGGTTTAATATATGTTATGTGACTTATCTGTGAAATTTGGTGTAAAACGGATTTGAAATGACGTGTTTCAGATCAAAATTGGAAAAATTAAGCTTTATGAAGTTTTAAGAAATTTCTATGAGTTTTGAGGTTTAATTCCTTGTTTTGATGATAATTTAGTGATTTAAATGCTTGAACAAGTCTGTATGATAGGTTGGGAGTCGTGTGTGTTTTTGGTTTTGAGACCTGAGGGCTCGGGTGAGTTTCGGGTAGCTAACGGGGTGTAAAAGCCATGAAAAATCTGGTGTTTTGGACTGGTTTCTGGTGTCTGGTGCTTTCTTCTCTACGATCGCAGCCTTTGTTCCGCGATCGCATAGGCTTAGGTGAAGGGGTAGATGGGTTGCACTATGCAATCACATCTCGTCCTCCGCGATCGCATAGTGTGTAAGTGGAGTCAGGTGGGGGCTGGGTAGTATCTCTCTGCGGTCGCATCTTTCCCTCCACGATAGCAGAGGTCTGTGGACTGGCTCTTCTGCGATCGCATCTTGCCTTCTGCGGTCGCATAGAAGGAAATCGTATAGCTCTGCGATCGCAGAGAACAATTTTCGCCCAGTTATTTCTTTACTCAGAAACAGAATACTTACACGGGATGTTTCATATTTCACCAACTTCTTCTTCTCCAAGACCTCATAGGCGATTCCTAAGCTAGTTCTCATCCATAACCTCTTGGGTAAGTGATCTTAACTTCTAATTCTTCCATTTCCTTCCATAATCACTA
>ML277928.1:0-49914 GCA_005239495.1 Nicotiana undulata
TTTAGCATACATTTTATGTTTCAATTTACCTAAGTCTTCTTCTAGCTTCGCATGAGAGTGATCAACTACCTTTTTACTGGATCCTAGTCTTAACTTTAAATTTTCATATTTTAGTTCTAGAATCTCAGTTTCGAGTGGTTGAACCTGGTTCATCAAGACAGTGTTTTTCTTTTCAGATTCACTGACCCTTATTTCCAGGTCCATGCATTTTGCTCTCAGCATTGCACACTCTTTAGATAGTTGATCTTTATCTTTAGAGTTCTCCTCAGAATCAACAATGAAGTCAAGTAGCAACTCAAAGAGTTTCTCCTTAGATAGAAACTTTATTTTAGTTTTGAGATGTGAGATACTTACATGTGGTTCTTCATAAGTCTCCTCATCAGATTCTCCAATTGCCATGAGAGCTTGATCTTCTGTCTCACCATCTTCTGATTCTTCATCTGAACTTTCCCCCCAAGCAGCAACCATAGCCTTTGTAGTAGTTTTCTTGGGTTGGACCAGTTCCTTCTTCCTGTTCTTTCTTTCATATCTCTCCTTCCTCCATTCTACTTCCCACTGGGGGCAGTTCTTGATGAGATGATCAGTTTTTCCACACTTGTAGCATCCCTCATTAGCTAGCCTTTCCGGAGCCTTTGCCTTGTTAAAGTTTCCCCCTCTAGAGATGCCTTTCTTCCTCATGAGAAAGTTTCTGAATTCTTTGGTGATCATGGCCATCTCATCATCCTCCAGATCTTCTCCCTCTATGATCCTTAGTGCTAGACTTCTTTCTTTCTTTGGGGAATCTATTTTCATGGTCTGCCTTCTGAGTTCATAAGCAGTAAGATTGCCAATCAACTCATCTAGTTTGAGGGTTGCCATATTTTTGGATTCTTGAATGGCAGTTATCTTGCTTTCCCAGGAGATAGGTCGAACCCTAGTCAAGATCTTCTCAACCTTGTCTTCCTCAAGGATGACTCTTCCAAGAGACTTGAGTTCATTAGTCAAGGTTGTGAACCTTGTGTAAATCTTCTAAATTGTTTCACCTTCCTTCATAGTGAAGTTTTCATACTAAGAGTATAACAACGTACCTCTAGACCTCTTCACTTGAGCTGTCCATTCATGTGCCACTTGTAGAGTATCCCAGATTTCTTTGGCAGTGGTACAACTTTGGATTCTACTGTATTCATCTGGGCCTAGTCCACACACTAGCCACTTCTTAGCCTTGGCATTCTTCTCCCATTTCTTCAGATCCTCAGTCGTGCAGTCAGCCCTAGTTTTAGGCACATCTACTCCTTCAACATTTTTCTTCATTGTTGCAAGTGATCCATCAGTGACTATGTCCCAGAGTTCATAGTCCTCTCCAATAAGGTGATCCTTCATTCTATTCTTCCACCAAGAATAGTACTATCCGTTGAAGAGTGGTGGTCTTGCAGTTGATTGTCCTTCCTAGTTCCCAGGTGGTGCATTCATCTTGATCTTTTCCTAGGTGTTAGCCTCTTCAAGGATAACCCTCTCTGATACCAATTGTTGTTTTAGACTTCAATACTACACAATATTATAAGTTAATTGTGCAGTACCCAATTTTCGAGTGTTGTCTAATAAGAAGAACCTGGTTCTTCTTAGTCTACTACTTACTACAGTTTGCGAAATAATTAAGCAGTAATAGTAAAGATACAGGGATTTTTATGTGGAAAACACCTGGCTCAAAAGGTAAGAAAACCACGACCTACTCCTCAGTAGGATTTGCTCAAAACTCTTCACTAAACACTGAGCCAAAACGGACTTACAAAATAAACTCTTTTGTAATCCTAGGACTAACTCTAATCCTCTAGCTAATTTCTACAGAATTCAAGCTAACTCTAACTTGATCAATTTGTACCTATTAAAATTTGCTTCTAATAAAGCTGATAAGATACAATATTTAAACTCCTACTACAATCAACTAGACTCGATATACAGACAATGAAATTGTTCCTTCTAATTGAACTGTAGCTTCAGATTCGCACAACAATTCTGCTTGCAAAATCTCTGGAACTTTTGCTTTAGAACTTGATTTTGTACTTGTGTGTCACTTCTTTTAGCCGTAATACTTTGATTATTTATAGAGGCCGTTTGTTGAGTCCATGATACAATTCTGATCCAACTCTTCCTTGGTAGACAAGTTTGATTGTAATTCATCTTTCTTCCTCTATTCCTGTCCTAACTGAAATCAACTTCTGTCTTCTCTATCAATTTGCAACCTTTTCGTATTAGGAGACATTCTCTTAGTTCTTTGATATTTATCAA
The DNA here is from genome assembly GCA_005239495.1 of Nicotiana undulata. NCBI lineage: Eukaryota > Viridiplantae > Streptophyta > Magnoliopsida > Solanales > Solanaceae > Nicotiana > Nicotiana undulata. Next base: position 2,266 of record ML277928.1, read on the forward strand.
ACTCTAATATCTCCTAGATTTGTACGATTTGCGATCCAACTGCTTCATATAGAAGTGTGTGCTATGATGGACCTGGTTCAACTGGACACATGTTGTCAATCTTTAAAACCCATTCAGTGATATGGGCCAACATCCTTGAACACGATTACACCTTAGGAGAAGATCAACATGAGTGCACCACCTCGAAATTGGGAAGGGAAATCCACTGCTAGGCCACCACTCTTTAACGCCAGTAATACTCTTGGTGGAAAAACAGGATGAGAGACCACGTTATAGGATAGGACTATGAGCTCTGGGATGTTGTCATCGATGGTCCACTAGCTACCTTGATGATAAATGTTGAAGGAGAAGAGGTGCCAGGGAGAAGAATGCAAAATCCAAGAAATGACTTGTTTGTGGACTTGGTCCAGATGAGTACAGCAGAATCCAAAGTTATACCACTGCTAAGCAAATTTGGGACACATTGCAAGTGGCTCATGAAGGAACACCTCAGGTGAAGAGATCCAGAGGAACTCTATTGTATTCTCAATATGAGAATTTTTCTATAAAGGAAGGAGAAATCATTCAAAAGATGTAATTAAGGTTCACTACGCAGAAAAATGAACTAAAGTCGCTTGGAAGGATTATTCCTGAAGAAGATAGAGTTGAGAAGATATTGTCGAGGGTTTTGCCTATCAATTGGGAGAGCAATATCACTTCCATTCAGGAATCAAAGAATATTGTGACCCTCCCACTAGGTGAATTAATTGGAAATCCCACCGCCTATGAACTCAGGAAATAGATGTACCTAAGATGGAAAGGAGCTTGACACTCAGAATCATTGAAGGTTTCTGATCTAGAAGATGATGAAATAACTATGATAACCAAGGACTTCAAGAAGTACCTAAGGAGAGGAAAAGGCTCCTCAAGAAGTGGAAATTGTAGCAAGTCAAAAGCTCCTGAGAAGAAAACCAATGATGGTTGCTACAAGTGTGGAAAGACTGATCACCACATCAAGAACCATCCTCTATGGGAAATTCAGTGGAAGAAGGGAAGAGTTGAACAAAGGAACCGGAAGAAGGAACATGTTCAACCCAAGAAAAGCAAAAACAAAGGATCAACCAAGGCTATGGTCTCTGCTTGGGGAGAAAGATGAGATGAAAGCTCAGATGATGATGATGATGAGGAGGATGAACGAGCACTTATGTCCATTGGAGAATCTGATGAAGAAACTGAGGTAATGTAATTCATCTCAAAGACAAGATTAAAGTGTTATCTAAAGAAAGGTTATTTGAGTTACTTCTAGAGATAATTGATGAATTCGAGGATGTAAACAATGAAAAGTATCAGATGTCTAAAGAATGTGTTTTTTTGGAGACTAAGTGCAAAAACCTGGAACTTAGGATTAGTGAAAATATTGTACTGAAAAACCAGGTTCATGCACTTGACTCAACTGTCCTAGAGCTTAGATCTGAAAATCTAAAACTGAAATTTAGAACAGGTAAAAAGGCAGTTGATCACACACAACTCACTCTAGAAGAAAATGTAGGAAAATTGAAAGATGAGTTGTATAAAAGGGATGGGCAAGTAAGAATCCTAAAGGAGGATCTAAGCAAGGTCAAGTATGAGCTAGACAGAACTAGGAAGTGCAAAAGGTCCTTCGATGCCCTTTCATGGCTACACGAACACCACATTAGCAACATAAGAGGACTTGGCTTTGGGAACCTGTCACCTAAGAGGTATCCCAAAAGCAAGTACCTCACACTTCCTGAGAACAAGATCTGCACACACTGTGGTAAAACAGGACTCTATAAAGTGAATGCACTGCATAAGAAAAATCAAGTCAAAAAAAAAAGTTTTCTCAATGGAAAAATAGGCTACCGAGTTGGGCTAATAAGAATTTGGTTCATCCATTTGCCAATTGAAAGGGACCCAAACTAGTTTAGGTTCCTAAGACTAACCACTGATTTTATTTTGCAGGTCCAAGTGAAGAGGAGCAGCCAAATATGGTACATGGATAGTGGCTACTCAAATCACATGACAGGAAACAAGAACCAATTCCTTTCACTTGAGGACCTTAAAGAAGGTAATGTCTCCTTTGGAAATGGGAATAACGTGAGATCATTGGGGTTGGAAAGGTAGGTAAGATCGATTCTCGCTCTATTGAGAATGTTTACTTAATAGATGGACTGAAGTACAGTCTTATAAGTGTATAACTATTCTATGATAGAGGTAACACGGTAGCATTCACCTCTACAAAATGCTTTGTGATTAATCTTACCATTGTCAAGATAGTTTTGTAGGGAAAAAGAGTGAACAACATATATGTTGTAGATCTGTCCACACTTTTCAGATAATGAACTCACTCGCTTAAGTGTGTTGCATAGTGATCCCCTCTTTTGGCACAAGAGACTCGGGCATGCCAGTCTAAGTCAACTCAACAAACTAGTCTCCAAGGACTTGGTGATAGGGCTGCTTAACATTAAGTTCAAGGAAGATAAAGTTTGTGAGGCTTATGCAAGGGGGGAGCAGGTAAGATCCTCTTTCAAAAGAAAGAAAGAGGTAAGCACCACCAGGACGATGGAACTGCTCCATATGGATCTTTGTGGACCAATGAGAACATTAAGCAGAGGTGGTAAAAGATATGTGAATGTACTTGTTGATGATTACTTAGGTTTACTTGGAATTTTTTTTAACATCTAAAGATGAAGTATTTAACTTGTTCACGTCTTTTGTTAGAAAAACTCAGAAGCAACTAGGTAATCAACTTACATCAATTAGGTCTGATCATGGTACTAAATTTGAGAATGCTAAATTTGGTGAGAGCGAGCCAGGTCTGGGATCTTTCCCCATAGCTTTCTTTCTTTATTCTTCATAATTTTCTGCTCCTAGGACTCCACAATAAAATGGAATAGTTGAAAGAAAGAATAGGACATTGGAAGAAATGGCTAGGGTTATGCTTCATTCTATTAACTTGCCCCATAGTTTCTGGGCAGAAGATGTGAACACTGAATGTTACATCATAGATAGGTGCATGACTAGACCTCTTGTTGAGAAGACTCCCTATGAGTTACTTAAAGGGATAAATCCAAACATATCTCATCTTAGGGCGTTTGGATGCAGGTGCTTTGTGCACAATAATGGTAAGGCTCCCTATGTAAGTTTGATCCCAGAAGTGATGACGGAGTATTCTTGGGATATTCTTCACATAGTAAAGCTTATAAGATCTATAACAAAAGAACTGTGTGTGCAGAAGAAAGTGTACATGTGGTTTTTGATGAAACTAAAATTCTTTCTGAGACGCAGGAACATGATGATGAAGCAATTTGGCTGGTAAGGAACTCAAATGAAACCACAACTCAGACTAAAGTTGCACCAGAAGAAGGAATAGAAGATAAAACAAGTCCTTCCACCCAGGGAAACTTGATAGGGGGAATTGAACAGAGAGGAAGTGATCCTCAAACCTCAAGGAAACATGTCCATGAACCTGTTCCTCAACAACAAAATATTGAAGGAACATCTAGGGGAAACCAGATGGTTGTGAAACCTTACAAGTATCAAAGTTCTCATTCCATTGAGAACATAATTACTTATCCACCCTCCGGAATCAAAACCGGATCTTCTTTGTAGAATCTTTGTGCTTTTGATGTTTTTTATCTCTTATTGAACCTAAAATGTTATTGAGGCTTTGCAGGATGCAGAATGGGTGAATACAATGCAAGATGAACTCAACCAATTTGAGAGAAGTCAAGTTTGGCATCTGGTACCAAGACCCAAGGACGGATAAGTATTTGGCACAAAATGGGTCTTTAGAAACAAACTTGACGAAGATGGAACACTTACAAGTAACAAGGCAAGATTGGTGGTTCAAGGATCTAGTCAAGAAGAGGACATAGACTATGATGAGACCTTTTCTCCAGTTGCAATATTATAAGCAATTAGACTCTTTATAGTCACTCTTTATCAGATGGATGTCAAGAGTGCCTTCCTCAATGGTTATCTAAAGGAAGAAGTGTTTGTCAAGCAACCTCCGGGCTTTGAAACCAAGGAAAGTCCTGATCATGTGTACAAGCTTGACAAGACTCTTTATGGGCTCAAGCAGGCTCCAAGAGCATGGTATGAAAGATTATCAAAATTATTGCTTGAGCATGGCTATAAGAGAGGTAAAATTGACAATACTTTATTATTGAAAGAGAAAGGTAAAGATCTCTTGGTAGTTTAGATATATGTTGATGATATAATCTTTGAGGCAACTACTGATAAATTAAATAAAGAATTTGCTAAACTTATGGGGAGTGAATTTGAAATGAGTATGATGGGTGAGCTTAGTTTCTTTTTTGGCTCACAAATTAAACAAAATTCATACGAAACATTGATCCATCATCAAAAGTATGTGAAAGAGTTGCTTAAAAGGTTTAAATGGAAGATTCCAAATAAATTGACACTCTTATAACAACAACCACAAAATAGGATGTAGATGAACATGATTCAACTGTTGATCAGAAGTTGTATTGGGGAATGATTGGCTCTTTGTTATATCTCACCGCTAGCAGACCTAGCGTTGTTTTCAGTGTAGGCCTTTGTGCTAGATTTTAGGAAAATCTAAAGGAGTCTTACTTGACTGTTGTCAAGAGGATCTTGAGATACCTAAAATGTACCTTTGACCTTTGTTTACGGTATCTAGAATTTAGTAATTCCAACTTAGTGGGATATGTTGATGCCTATTATGCAGGTTTTCTTGTGAATAGCAAGAGCACCTCAGGTATGACACAATTTATTGGCTCATGTCTTGTGTCTTGGGACACCAAAAAGAAAAACTATGTGGTTTTATCTACTGTTGAAGATGAGTATGTTGCTGCTGCCCCATGTTCTGCTCAATTGTTGTGGATCAAACAACAATTAATGGACTTTGGGATTGATGTAGGTTGTATACCCATCTTTTGTGATAACACTAGTGCAATTAGTATGACAAAGAACCTGGTTTATCATAAAATAACTAAGTACATAGATGTTAGACATCACTTTTTGAGGGACAACTATGAAAAATATTTGATCACTGTGGAGTTTTGTGCCACTGACAAGCAAATAGCCGACATCTTCACAAAAGCTATAAGTAGAGATACCTTTGAAAGGATAAGGTTAGAATTAAGGATGATTAATATCACCTAAAAGACCACTTCTAACTCAATAAAAAAGGGAAAAAATATTGGTTAGAAAATCTCTGAATTTTGTACATAATTAGATTAGGTTTTGCTCAATCTCATACTTTCATCAGTATAATCTTGTGCCATGTGCTAAAATTTCTCATTTACCTCTAATGATATTATCTTTATTTTCTTGGAATATTCAGACTTACACAAGAGATTGCTCAGTGAAGAACCCGGTTCTTCAAGATTACGTGGTACGTACTCTACTCTGCATATTTTGAAATAATTATATTTGGATTATGATCAAAAGGTGAGTTCCCTTTAATCCTACATCCTTGAGCTTATCCATTAAAAAATGAACCCGTTTCATTTAAAAGAGTCCAAAAACGCAATAAGTGCCTACATTCTAGGGAGAGTCATAAACGTCTCTTCAAATTGACTCCCAGTTTGATTAGACCTCTGAACTTCTGAAAAAGGAGTTGTTACCCATTTAAACTCTTCCTTTTTATATTGATTAGGCCTTAGTTGTTTCTTCATTTCAAATTTCTAAGCAGTCAAGCAATTCTCTCTATCTTCTCTCATCTTCCAAACATACACATATTCATCTTCTCTCATACCCAAACACAGCAATGGAGAACTCTTCTGAGAATCCTTCATCACCACCCAAGGAAACTACACCCATACCATCCATCACACATTCAACCTCACCCACCTCTAAAAAAGGAGGTTCAAGATGGCTACTCGCAAGGTTGTTGCTGGAAAAGAACAAATCGAGAAAATCAATGTGCAGTTGAAGGCAAGTCAGGGAGAGGAACCCTAAAAATATGAAGAATCTTTCAAGTCTGCAACCGAGGGAAAAGAAAATGTTTCATCCAAAACAGAGCAAGTAACATCTGGTCCTAAAGTTACATATGAAGTAATCTCTAAGGTTGCTGCAAATCTAGAAACTAGATTTGTTCTGGTAGGAACTATGGTTGGGGTAGAGACCGTTGAGTCTGAGAAAATTGGTGGTAAAAATAAAAAGAGAAAAGAAAAGGAGAGTGAGGGAGCTCAAGGTGATGTGAGGGGAATGGAACAAGGAATGGCTGAATCTTCACCCACTCATGTTGGTTTGACTGAAGAAACTTGAGCTATGGAAGTATGGAGTAAGGAATCTGCTGGAAAAGAAGAAAGTGTGAGAGAAAACAAGGGGAAGTGGGTCTGGAGAAGCTGCTTATGGGTTGGTTAGATTGGGGAAGAAGGTTCAAGAACCTGTTCCATCTATGCAGGAACCCCTCGAGGACCTACTTAGAAAGGTGTCTGATAGTTACAATCCTAAAAATAAAAGGGGATCAGGAGTTAAAGTTCTTAGTATTTCTAGTCCCTATAGAGACTCCTCCTACAAGAGGAATCAGAAGAAGCAGAGTGTGACAGAACTGGAATAGGCCCTAGAAGAAAGTAAGAGAATAGTTGTTGCTAAGGGAAAGAAGAAGGTAGTTGAGCCTGCTGAGGCAGTTGAAATTGAGGGAACAAACCTGGTTCTTTGTGATGAAGAGGAGGCAGAAGAAATGGAGGTTATGACTCCAAAGGCAAAGAAGATCAAGACTTCCACAAAGAAGTCTGTTTCAAAGATAAAGTCTGCAGAGCCCTCTATCTTGGCTTAAAGAACCAGGTTTGCCTTGGAGTACATAAAAGTGAAAGTAGTGGAAGATGAAAAATGGGATCAAGATGAAGAAGAATAATCAGATGTAGAGAAAGACAAGATGGTTAAGTTTGGGAAAAGAACCATCTTGAAAGGTAGACTTCTCAGGAACTTGGAGGAGGAAGGAATGGTGATGCTGCTGCAAAAGTTACAACTGCAGGGTTGGAAGGACATGGTTCTTCAGATGGATGGAAAGCTTGCTAGAACTAGAATGTGGAGTTCATGGCAAATTGTGACATAAAAAATGGTAGAGTTACTAGTGTGGTGACGCGGGGTGACAGTGAGTTTTGATGACAAGGAACTGGAAGAGATCTTAGATGTACCTGCTACAGGGTACAATGATTATAAGAAACTCAAATGGCCAAGTCTAGAGAATATCCTTACCTCACTTGCCATTACAAGGAAGTTTGATGAGAATGAAGAAGAGATTGAGCCCAAGGCTATATACAAAAGCGAGATGAAACCACCCCACAAAGTGTTGTTCGAATTTGTTAATAACGTTGTGCTGCCCAGGCAGGAAAAGAGGCACATTGCCACATTCATGGACCTAGTCCTTATGGAATGTCTGGACAGTGAGAGGCAAATCAATTGGTCTGGGTTTATCATCCAGCTTCTCGATAGGGTTCTGACTGGTACCAAAACTCATGCCATACCCTATGTTTCATTCTCACGGCTGTACTTGCACACTTCAAGGTACCTATCAAGAAATGGAAGTTGGTACAAAAAAGGATCACTTTGGGGAAAACTCTTTGATTGATTATGACTATGAAGTCCACACCACTCCAAAAGAACATGGTTCATCCAAAAAGGTGCATGTGAACAGCAAAGTGCGAGCTTTGGTGCAAGAAAGTAGAGCTAAGGATGCTGAAATTGAAAGGTTGATGAAGAGGTTGGCAGAAGTAGAAACTGAGAGAGATGCTCTCAGAGTTGAGCTTGCAAAGGAGAAGGACAAGAATGATGACATTCTTCATGATATGCTCAAACTACTTCAAGCCAAGGAACCAAGATCCTGGTCCTTCCCAGTCTTAAGACTTTCCTAGCCTAGTTAGACAAACCAGTGACCCGGATGAGATTTCTTTTTGTTCTTTTTGCTCATGATCCAATATTTTTATTTCTCTTTATGATTTGTGGATGATTAGTATCAATGATAATCAGCTATTTTTGTTCTCTAACTGTTTGTTGACGCTTCTTAGATGGCTAATATCATTAGATTGATAAATGATGTTTGACTCCATGATTGCATTTGAAGTAGCCCTAGTGGCCATGAGTAATTTCTATTAAAATATGGTTATCTAACATAATTATGCAACTTTTCAGTGATGACAAAAGGGGGGAAATAGGTTGTGTTTTTTATTTTGGACTATGATGTTTATAACCTAATGAACTTGGTCTTTCATGAATAGTGACTTTAAAATGGATTGTGTTCTAACATTGTGATGATGTTGGGCTGAGTTGACACAGGGTCTATGCTTATGAAAAGCACAGAGTTTGTCATCATCAAAAGGGGGAATTTGTTGGCCCAAGATAAGTTTGTTTTGATGATTGACAAAGGAACTCAAGCACGAACTAGGTCCATACACATTGTACACAGACGCTGGCAGATTCAAGCACAAGGCATGCACGTGAAGAAGATAAGCTTAAGTGGTTATATATGATATGTCCTGAACGAAACGGTTACATAAGTGATAAGGATAATGACTCCTTACTCGAGAGAACACTATCCTAGATAAGGGAGGAGTTATAGGTTGAAGATAACAAGAACTCTTCCACCATGGAAGAGTATAACATTAGAACTCTAGTAATTTCCTACTCTACTAACTCTATAAATTGCAGGATGTTCTCATTGTACATATACGCACAAATGCTGAAGATAAACGTGAGTTGAGAGTAAAATAGCAAGGCAATTTGCAAGCAATTCTTGTATGATTCAAGTGTGCGAACCTGAAGCTACATGAACAAGATAGAAGAACACATTCCAAGTGTCTGTCTTTTATTCTAGTTTCATTGTAGTAGGGGTTTTCAATTGTACCTTTCAGCTTATCTAGAGGCAATTGTATTAGGTAGTCTGAGTATTCAAGTTAGAGTTAACTTGAAGCAGTCGCAACAGTTAGAGAGGTAATCCTTAGGTTTACAAATAATTTTGTAAATGTTGTTTTGGCTCAGTGATTTAGTGAAGTGTTGAAGAAAATCCTACTGAGTAGTAGGTCGTGATTTTTTCATCTTTTGAGCCGAGTGTTGTCCACGTTCCGAATTCTGCAGCAATGATAAGATAGATATCTGGGTCGGAGTCTTGTTCAGATGATCTATGACTGAGTACTCCCTGGCCTGCATCTTTCTCCATAGGTCATCCAGGCCTATTTCAATGACGGGAGGCCTGTTAGAAGTCTGCTTGCTGGACTCTCCTAAGTGCTCAGGTGTATAGACCCTTCCGGTCCTAGTCATCCCTTGTGCAGCATCAGCTTCTTCTATCTTGACTTTTCCTTTCCTTCTAGATTCAGCTACGTAATCCTAGGGCACAACATTAGTGTTGAAAGGCGGCGTGGTAGACACTGTCACTGTAATTGGTGTGGCTACCCTTACTTCAAATGGGATAGGTATCGTGGCAGGTGGCATTACTTCAACCTCAAATGGCACAGGCGTGTCTGTAGGTGATGTTACTTCAAACTCGAACGGGACTGATGTAGTTATCTCAACATCTCCTGACGACTGAATCTGTACTATAATGGGATTAAGTGTAACTGCTGGCTTCTTGGGATCATCACCTTCTTTGATTAACCCGATTGACCTTTCTGGATCCCATTCTTCATCTATTTCTATCACATTGACGCGTCCACCCCTATGGTTTGGGAGGGGGTTATTGCGAAGATTAGAAGTAGCCTCATTTGCCTAGATGATTTTATTATCAATTGAAGACTGGATTTTATCCTTCAACGAGCGGAATTCATCGATGGTATGTCCCTTCATGCCGAAATGGTATGCACATATTTTGTTTGGATTGACCCATTGGGATGGGTTCTCTGTGGCTACATCAGGGATGGGAGTGACGAACCAGCAACTTTTAGCCTTTCATACAGTTTGGGTGGCCTGCGGTCAAAGTTAGGTCGAGGTCTTGGGAAAAAATACTTGTGTTCTTTACTTTCTGCATTTACTATTTCCGTAACAGTAGTATAAGGAACACGTAAAAAAACCAGGTCTTTCTATAATCAGTGCATGCGAAAATTGGACACCACATAAATCACTCCTCTTGTGTGTCATTGAAATATAAAACATCAGGTTATAATACTCCTACGCTAAACCCTCAATCCATGACGAGTAAGATAAAATTTAAATTGATTTTAAATATTATTACTAGTTGATATTTTAAATAATTCTCTCTGAGAAATGGAAGGTGAAGGGCGTTTCGTCGAGACGTCATTAAACAAAAAGGCTATGTAATACGTCATGGTCGTAGTAATGAGAGAGTATAAAAAAGCTTAGACGTACATTATAATACTTGTCTTTTCTAAATAAAATATTTAGTAACCTATCAAAAACTTTCTCATTATTTTATTCCCACCATTATAATTGTACAGACAAAAAATGGAAAAAGAAAGAAAAGATTCCACGTGTATGTTTGACTTAGGTACAATAATGAAACACTCTTAATAACAGTAGTATATTGTTTGGTTACTTATTAGGTGAGTGTTTGACTTCAAACATCAACCTTTTGAAAACGTAAGAACATGAAGTGGACACTTAGCTAATAAGTACCACTTTCAACTCGATGGTTTTAATGTTATTTTAGATGAAGAGAAACCTATCATGTTTTAATAATGGAAACAATTGTTTCCGTCCACAAGAAAACCTTTTTTCGATCAGTCGTTAATTTGTTTTTCCAATGGAACGTATTCATTGGATGTTGGAAGAGTATTAATAATGTAAGAGTAAAAATTGTTTGTCTCTAGTGTGTGTAAAAGGGACTATTCGGAAAAAGTCATTTGTTGATTTGTCAATTAATCCAAAAGCACCTCATCATTCATTTACGACCAATTATTCGGAAGGTATGACAGTACTACCTGCGATCTTCTATGACTATTTTGGACATGTGCTTGATTGTTTGGTCATTTAATTTGTTAGAACAAAAAAAATGAGACATTCTATGATGAACAAGGCTGCTAGAGTGTTGTTACTGTTATAGCACGCTTGCATCTCCACCACTTTCATGTTCGAGTTAACTTGAAAAACTGGGAACTTTTTAGTAGGAATCGTTAATTCGTACTTTTCAGAGCTCGTAAAATTCAAATATAAAAAGCCTACTTTAGTATAAATTTTAATCGTTATTTTCATGATTCGAACCCATAATTAAAAGCATTAAAAAAAAGAATCTTACACCCATGGCTCGGATATTGAAAGCCTAAAGGAAAAAAACATTTCTTCCACCCCCTCACCCCTATACACAGCTTGTCTCTTGTATTTAACCTTTTACGTTACACGTATGATTTAGGGATATAGTTTATTTTTACCCATATATATGTGTATGCTACTAATTTCGTTAGGTAACTTTAGTATTCTATTAATATACACTGACTGGGGTGGTAAACGGGCGGGTCGGATATGAGCCGGGGTCGAAAATAAGTAATTCAAAAAACGGATAAATTATCCGACCCGACCCGTATTTAAGACGGATAAAAAATGGGTTATCCGGCTATAGATATCCATATCACCCATGGCTTCTAGATTATGATCGCTTATGGAAGAATTCTTAGTCTCCCAAACTTGAGTAACCCCCAATTTGAGGCTTTACACATTTGGAAGTTAAACACATTATTTATCCATTTGGTTAACCATTTTCTGAGTGGATAATATAGTTCTTATCCATTTTCAACCCGCTTTTAAAAAGTTCATTTTTCAATCTATTTTTTAATGGATATATGAGTGGATAATTATTTTCTTTCGACCATTTTGCCACTCCTAATAAAACAAAGCTTGTTGTCATATGGTTATTCTTCCTAGTTACAATATATGTATAGTTTCAAAGATGTCAAAATGTATATTTAATATAGCTACAGCCATCAGTTAGTTAAGCAGCTTTATTTTATTTGAGCTCATGAAACACTTGGGATATCCTTGAAATTCAAGGTAAAGACTAATGGCAATAGCTTTTCTAATGTAGTATTCATATTTGTGATGGAAACTTCTAATCAGCTACTACTTGAAATAGGGCTATCCATTTGACTTATGTAACTCTTAATATGACAAAATTCACTTTATTTAATTTATTGTCTTAAAGCCCAAGTCTCTCTTAATATAAGCCAATAATACAACAAGAGACGTTGTCCATTTCTCTAGAAACAAATCAAAGAAAACTTCCTCAGAAGTTCCAAGAAAATGCTCAAAAAACAACATTAGAAAGAAATGGGGAGAGCTCCTTGTTGTGATAAGGCTAATGTGAAGAGAGGACCATGGTCACCAGAAGAAGATGCTAAGCTTAAAGAATTCATAGACAAATATGGCACTGGTGGTAATTGGATTGCTCTTCCTCAAAAAGCTGGTCAGAAATTCTTTAGCTAATTGAATTCTGTCTTTTAATTCACTCTCCCTTGTTTATGACTCTCTCTCTCTATATATATATATATATGTATGGAATTTTTATTTTTATTTTTTCCGCTTTGATAACTTTAATTAATGAAATGATTTTGGATCAGGATTAAAGAGATGTGGAAAGAGCTGTAGATTGAGATGGCTGAATTATCTAAGGCCTAATATCAAACATGGCGACTTTTCTGATGAGGAAGATAGAGTAATATGCAGCTTGTATGCCACCATTGGAAGCAGGTAGAAATGTTTTTAATTATGTCAAATTTATCTGCTATACTTTTAGTGCTCTTAAATTTCATAAATTAAATTATCATGTAATAATTGAATAAGGCTTAAAAAGAAAGCAGTAATTTGTTGGGTTCTCACTGAAGATTCTGCCATTTTATGGACATTTCTTCTGCATGCATGCCAGGTTTAGATCTTGGATCAAGTCTTTAATTACTGTTACAAACATACAGCTGTTAGGACACAGTTCAAATTGATAAACTATTCCTTTTTTTTTTCTTCTTGAAGAGAAAATCTCTGTTAAATTTAGTAATCTAGAGACTAGATGGAACTTATTTTATATTGTAAGAATTTGACTTTAAATTTCCCTATACTGACAATTTGTAGATTTTTATACTAACAAGAAACTCTTCATAAACAAGCTTGATGTGTTGATCCAATAAATAGAGCAATAACCAGTTAAATTAAATTGATATGTAAAAATTATTTTCGCTGTTAGTATATATAACTTAAATCTCATATATTTATGTGTCATGTCAGGTGGTCAATTATAGCAGCTCAATTACCAGGAAGGACCGACAATGATATCAAAAACTATTGGAACACAAAGCTCAAGAAAAAGCTCATGGGTTTAAAATCACCTTTCTTTCCACCAACCCAACCACCCCAAACATTTTCAAGTCTGTTTAGAGATTCATATTACACCACAACTGGGTCTCTCACTGGTGGCGTAGCTGGTAATAACATGAACTTTCAGTTGGGGACAAATCAATATTCCTATTTTCAGTGTCAAGATCAGAGCTTAATGAATCCCATGCAACCAAGTTGTTCCTCATCTGATGGAAGTTGCAACCAACTGAGCTATGGAAAAGATATTAAACAAGAAGAAATGGGCAGTTGTTTACAGGGTCAAATTCCAACAACTTTTGAAGAAACCCAAAAATTTACTCTTGATTATGGTAACAATATTGGACGCGGTAATGATCACCAGCTTGGCACTTGGGCAGATCAAAGGCGAAATGGATTTTTTAAGAACAACATTCGAACTAGTCAATTCCAGTATGATATGGAAGAAGTTAAGGAGCTGATTAGTAGCTCTAGCAATGGAAGTGGATGTAATAACAACAGTTTTTACTTCTACAATGATGAAAACAACTCAAATGAGAGAGGGATGTACTATTACTAGAGAAATATTAAAATAGGTTGCCGCCGGGGTTAATTTGTGTAGTTTTGAACTTGTGCTGGAATTGAATTAATGAAAAGCTTCTATTTTATTGCCACATAGGCTTTTCTTTTTGTGCATTTATTTTGGGATAAATACACAATTAGCCTTTTGAGGTTGTAGCGTATTATCTAATGCATCCTTTAATTTTGTAGGGGGCCTATGACCCGCTTGTAATCGTTTTAACTTTTAAGTAGTATAAATACCCCCTTTCCTGACAAGCACCAGTTTCACAAAATATATGTGAATACACACACCAATCATTTGACGCCACGTCAATTTTATTTTAATTTTTCTTTTTTGTATTTTTTATTTTCCCTTTTTCGTTTCTCCATCAGCGATTGATTTTTTCACCATCAGTATCCCCTTTTCCGTAGCGGCCACCGCCTTTAGCGCCTTCATTGTAGCCACCACCAAACATCATTAAATCCCCACCCGTTTAGAATTTAAAGAGTAAATTATCAGAAAACTAATAACTAAATCAAATTCTAGAGATTACAATCGCCACCAAATCACCACCACAAAATCCAAAAAATCGATAATCAGCACCACTACTGGTACCGTTCCGTCATTTTCCGGCCACCTTTTATCCAAAGCCCAGCATCCTCAAAACCCTTAAGTATGTGAAAATGAAAATAATTGTTCTTTTTCCTACTTTGCTTCTTTATATTTCCGTATTTATTTAATCTCCAAGCATTTGGCAAAAGAAGTCCAGAAAGAGGCATTAAATTTGCCAAGAAGTTAAAGGCTCATAAAATGTGCGTAGATTCCAAGGACAACAATTGATTTGGTGATTCCAATCTCATCCATAAATTTGTGTGACCAAAAGAAAATCCAAATATTTTTTGTAGTTATGATGTAATATCATTATCATTATGCGTTATGTCTATGCTTTTGTCCCCTGCCTCTACTTTCCCCTAGCCTTATTCTCCGGGCTATCTATTTAGAACTCAGAAAAAGAGATGTTATTTTAGTTCATGGAAAGTCAAGAAGCCTATCATATTATGATGCAAGAAATCAGAAAATAAAAACACAAGTGATGATCCACTGTTCTTCACTGAAACAAATTAAATACTGTTTGCACTATATATATATACACAGTAAGAAGTAAGTTCTTCTAGTCAAATCTGCCCCTCTTTTCTTTTTAAAGATATATATTTTCAACCGTGAGAAAGGTACTAGCGATGGCTTTTCATCAGAAAGAGCACTGTTTGCAAGATTGGATCTAAATATGAAAGTTGGTACGAAGAAGAGTGTTTTTTTATTACGCGATGCGAATCCAAGTTTTGAACTTTATGAATTCAAACTCGAAATTCTACCACATCATATCTAATCTAATGAGTTCAAAATCTATTAGTATTTGTATATATTTAATGAGTTTACTGGCAAATATACAGGATCTGAACCGAAACTATGAGTTCAAGTGAACCATGGCTTCTATTCTGAATACGCCCCGTATCTACATTTCCCTTAGTTTTGTTAGAATTCAACTGTCGAAGAAAGTTCATGTTCTTTTAGAAAGAGTCATGCCAGCAAAAAGAAAGATAATAATACAGCAAAGTTTTAGGGGTTGCATCAAGATATTAAAATGATAGGAAAATTATTTAGAATCTCAGTCTTATTCAAAAATTAAACCTTCACAAGTTATACAATACTACGTTAGCCTTATAACATGTGAGTGGGGACAGGCATCAACTTCTGTACGACATAGGTAATAGAAAATTAAACACCATATGTTAAGGAGTGTAGTGAGATAATTAAGATTCTTCAACTCTTATCGGGGATTTTCAAGTCATAAGAAAGAAAAAATTTGAAAAGTGTTAAAAAACTAAGCTCAAAGTAATAATATAAAATAAGAAAATAGATAAGAGATATAGAGACAAAGATAGGAGAGATTTTTATTTCTTCGATGTATTCAAGTTTACTCTACAGTGTGATGCCCAAACCCTCTATTTATAGGATGATATAGGTAATACAAAGGGATGCCATGAACATGGTATTAACTATTGAGATCATGGAGGAGGTTATGGAAGTGTGAGAGTTACAACCATAATAGTAAGAAGTAGTGGGATAATGGAGAAGAGTAGTGTGAGTAACTTCTTTAGTAGTTATAGAGATCCACTATACAATATTATATTACATAACAAAAAGAGTTTTATCCTTTAAACAAAAATCTGCACTAATAAGCTATATTTTTACTCTCGCCGTCTCAAATTATATGTCGTGTTTCTCTTTTACATGCTCCTTAAAAAAATTAATTAGATGGGTTTGAACTATTTTACCCTTATTTATGTACTAAGATATAATCTCTCTTAATTGAATATTTACTCTATTTATGTATTATCTTCATCTTCAAGAACAATTACTACTACAGTAGAATAGGAAAAAATAATTTCGTCTTGAAATTCTAAAATAACATAAAATTTGTGACAATTATTTTTAAAAATCACGACAAATAATTGAGACGAAGGGAGTAACACTTTAAAGAAAAAAAATGTAAAATTAAGCAAAACAAAAAGAAAACAAATCTTAATCCCTTGATGAAAAATAAAACTCAGACGCCTATCACGGCAATTGAAGAGTTTATCTCTCGTAAGTGCTTTTAATAAATGGTCCTACATATAATGGATGATGAAGTAGCTTATGATTTGATTAATTATAATTGACCATTGTTTTCGGGATATAATAAATATCGAGAGCGTCCCCATTGAAGTTGACCTTGCTTAGCAATCATCTTAGGTAAGCTATATTTGTCAAATCCACAAACCAAAGTACTCCACTTAGAAGGAAAAAGAAAAGTTTCCTTCTTTAAAATATTGTAAACAACTAATCGTTGGATTTAACTAATTCTGACCAACAATGTGAAAATGTTTGACAGCATTTAAGTGTCAAGAAGTTTCTTTCCTTCTTGGTTTCCGGGAGGTAATTTTTAAATAATTGAGTTGCAACCTGATAAAATCGACAATTAGCGGGAAAATTTTGAGTTGAAGCTTAGCTGCCCTGGTTGAGATTCACAAGTTCGGAGAGGATGAAGAAGATTCGAGAGAAAAGAAATTGGAGCATGTTGAAATTGATCTTCATAAACTGAAAACGGAAAATGTTAGTGCTCCTACTTATTTAATAATATTGTTTTGTACATTTGTAACCAACTAAGCTAGCCTTCTAACTGCTACTAATGATTACCACTAACTAACAACTTAACCGACTTATTGCAGCAATAGCCCTTCGTATATGACGACACACAAATGTAGCTATAAAATTTAAATCTTAACCCCTCCCTATCCCCCTCCCCCCCCTCCCCGGTCAAGTTGGAGGTGAGGTACTCACTGCCAACTTGCGAAGTAAATAAGAGTGCATGATTCCTGTTAAGGACTTGGTAAAGATTTCTGCCAGCTGCTCTTCTGTGTGGACATAATGTAAAGACATCAGCCCTTCAAGTAGCTTATTCGTACAAAAATGACAATCCACTTCTATGTGTTTTACCTGCTCATAAAAAACTGGATTCCCTGCAATGTGTAAAGCTGCTTGGTTATCACAGTAGACTGGTATGGGAGGAGTTTAAGGGCACTGTCAATTCTTCAAGCAGCTTGAACATCCAAACAAAATTTGTAACCACTTTCTTGGGAGATCTACAGTCTGCTTCTCCAGAAGACCAGGACACGCTAGATTGTTGTTTCATCGACTTTCAGCTAATTGGATTGCCCCAAACAATACAATGCCACTGACTGACTTCCTAGTTTCAGGGCAGGCTGCCCAATCTGAATCACAAAAAGCTCTCAACCTGTAGTCTTTACTGTTTGATAAGAATATCCCTAGACCAGGATCACCCTTGAAGTATCTAAGTACATGTATAACAACTTTAAGATGGGAGTCTATGAGGTTCTTCATGTATTGACTGAGATGTTAAACACTGTAAGCAATATCAAGTCTTGTGTTGGTGAGAAAGTTTAGTTTTCCCACTAGTTTTCTGTATTGAGTAGGGTCGGTTAGTAGGTTACCATCACTTGCTTTCAACTTTGTTGAAGGATCAAGAGGAGAAGACATATAGGAGTAATGCAGACATTCAAATTCCTTTAGAAGGTCCATTGTGAACTTTCTCTATATTATTAGCACCCCATCATGTTTGAACAATATCTGTTGAATCAAGTCACTGCATGGTTTTTAAGAATGACAAATGACAACACAGTTGAACCAGGTCCATCATGGCAAACATAGTCAAGCAGACTAGAAGGCACGAGAAGAGTCCATGCGCAGGAGATAAACATCATCTCAAAATTAAATCTCCAAAGCGAAAAGGTTGCAAATTGATAAGGAGATGGACTTCGCATTCAGGTAGGACAGAATCAAGATAAAGGAAGATCAAGGAAGTTGAGATAAACTCAAACTCTTCCACCAAGGAAGAGTTGCATCAGAACTGAACAACAACATCTCAACTACTGATTCTATAAATTGTTGAAGCATTCCTGTTGAAGAAATTACGCACATACACAGAAGTGAAACAAGAATTGAAAGCAAAATTACCAAAGCAATTTTGTAAAGCAGTTCATGTGAAGAATCCTTGTGCGACTCAAAAGCTACTTGAACCAGCTCAAAGAACCAGTTCCATCTGTTGTCTTTTGAGTATAGTTGTTTGTAGTAGGTGATTACATATTGTATCTTTCAGCTTTATCTAGAAGCAATTGTAATAGGTACANCTTATTTCTACAATTACTTTTCCGCAAACTATAGAAGTTGGAACACCTAGAAGAACCTGGTTCTTCTATAGAGACTGCACTCGAAAATTAGACACCACACAAATCACCCCCCTATTGTGTGGTATTGACGTATAAAACATCAATTGGTATCAGAGCGGGTTATCCTTAAAGAGGATAACACCTTGGGAAAAGATCAAAATGAGCGCACCACCTGGAAACTGGGAAGGACAGTCAACTGCAAGGCCACCACTTTTCAATGGCCAGTATTACTCCTGGTTGAAGAACAGGATGAAGGATCACTTGATTGGAGAAGACTATGAACTCTGGGACATAGTCACTGATGGTCCTTTAGCCACCATGAAGAAGACTGCTGAAGGAGTAGATGTGCCAAAGACTAGAGCTGACTGCACTATTGAGGATTTGAAAATGCGGGAGAAAAATGCTAAGGCCAAAAAGTGGCTAGTTTGTGGACTTGGTCCAGACGAGTATAGTAGGATTCAGAGCTGCACCACTGCCAAAGAAATTTGGGATACCTTGCAAGTGGCACACGAAGGGACACCTCAAGTGAAAAGATCAAGAGGTACTTTACTATACTCCCAGTATGAAAACTTTACTATGAAAGAAGGAGAGACAATCTAAGAGATGTACACAAGGTTCACAACACTGACAAATGAACTCAAGTCTCTTGGAATAATTATTCTTGAAGAGGACAGGGTGGAAAAGATTCTGACAAGGGTCTTACCAATTTCCTGGGAAAGCAAAATCACTGCTATTCAGGAATCCAAAAACATGGCAACCCGCAGGTTAGACGAGCTAATTGGAAACCTCACTGCCTACGAACTTAGAAGGCAGACAATGAAAATGGATGCTCCTAATAAGGAAAGAAGTCTAGCATTGAGAATCACTGAGGGAGCAGATATGGAGGAAGATGAGATGGCCATGATCACTAAGGAATTCAGAAACTTCCTCATAAGGAAAAAGGGCATCTCAAGAGGTGGAAACTACAACAAAGTAAAAGCTCCAAAAAGGCCAACCAACGAGGGATGCTACAAATGTGGAAAGACTGACCATCACATCAAGAACTGTCCTCAGTGGGAAGTGGAATGGAAAAGGGAGAGATCCGAACGAAGGATCAGGAATAAGGAACTGGTCCAACCCAAGAAAACCACAACAAAAGCTATGGTTGCTGCTTGGGGGAAAAGCTTAGATGAAGAATCAGAAGATGGTGAGAATAAAGAACAGGCGCTCATGGAAATTGGTGAATCTGATGAGGAATCATATGAAGAACCAGAGGTAAGTATATCCCATCTCAAAAACAAGATAAAGTTCCTATCTAAAGAAAAACTCTCTGAGTTGCTACTTGATTTCATGGATGATTCCGAAGAAACAAACAAAGAGAAAGAACAACTCTCTAAAGAATGTGTAATGTTAAAAGCAAAGTGCAAGAACCTGAAAATCAGAGTAAGTGAATCTGAAAAGGAAAACACTGCCTTGAAGAACCAGGTTCATCCTCTTGAAACTAAGATCCTAGAACTAAAATCTGAAAATTTAAAATTGAAACTAGGAACTAGTAAAAAGACTGTTGATCATTCTCATATCATGTTAGAAGAAAATGTAGGAAAACTAAAAGATAAGATGTACACTAAGGATGAACAGATAAGGGCACTAAAAGAAGAACTTGGTAAATCCAAACATGAATTGGATCGAACTTGCAAATGGAATAAATCCTCTGATGCCTTGACATGGCTTCAAGAAATCATAGTAGCAACAGAAGAGGACTTGTCTTTGGGAGTCAAATGACCAAATGGGATCCCAAAAGCAAGTATCTCACTCTCCCTGAGAATAAAATCTGCTCCCACTGTGGTAAGACTGGCCACTACTAAATTGAATGTATTGCAAAAGAGCAGGCCAGTCGAAGAAATGAAAGTTTTGTACGAAAGAAAAACTGGTTACCAAATTGGGCCAAAGAAAGCTTGATTCATCCTTTCTCTCATAGAAAAGGACCCAAACTGGTTTGGGTCCTTAAGACTAACCCCTGATTTCTTGTTGTAGTTTCAAGTGAGAGGAAGTAGCCAAATTTGGTACCTAGACAGTGGCTGCTCAAAACATATGATTAGGGACAAGGAACAGTTCCTTTCACTTGAAAACCTCAAAGGAGGAAATGTCTCCTTTGGAAATGGAAAGAAAGGTGAAATTATTGGGGTTGGTAAGGTAGGTAAGGATGACACACGTTCATTGAGAATGTGTACTTGATAGATAGATTGAAATATAGCCTAATCAGTGTGTCACAATTGTGTGACAGAGGTAACCTAGTTGCATTCACTTCCACAAAATGTTTTGTGATTAACTTGCTTACTAACAAGATTGTTTTGCTGAGAAAAAGAGTGAATAACATCTATGTCATAGACATGTCCACACTATCAGAAAATGAACTCACCTGCTTAAGTGTGCTGGACAGTGATCCCCTCCTTTGGCACAAAAGACTTGGTCACGCTGGTCTAAATCAGCTTAACAAATTAGTCTCCAAGGACTTAGTTGTAGGGCTTCCTAACATTAAGTTCAAGGAAGACAAAGTTTGTGAGGCATTTGCAAGGGGGAAGCAGGTAAGATCCTCATTCAAAAGCAAAAAAATGGCCAGTACCACCAAGACGTTGGAACTGGTTCATATGGATCTATGTGGTCCTATGAAAACTCTGAGCAGAGGTGGTAAGAAATATGTGATGGTACTAGTTGATGACTACTCAAGGTTCGCTTGGACCTTATTTCTGACATCTAAATATGAAGCATTTGATATGTTTACTTCATTTGTTAGAAAAACTCAAAAACAATTAGGAAATCAACTAGCTTCAATGGTACTGAATTTGAGAATGCAAAGTTTGTTGAATTCTATGATGAACATGGCATAAATTACAACTTTTCAGCCCCTAGAACCCCACAACATAATGGGGTTGTTGAAAGAAAGAACAGAACTCTTGAAGATATGGCTAGAACCATGCTTCTTTCTAGAAAATTACCCCATAGCTTCTGGGCAGAAGCAATAAACACTGCATGCTGCATAATAAATAGATGCATGACCAGACCACTGGTTGAAAAAACTCCTTATGAATTACTTAAAGGGAGAAAGCCCAACATATCCCACCTTAGGGCTTTTGGATGCAAGTGCTTTGTGCACAACAATGGCAAAGATTTCCAAGGTAAATTTGATCCCAGAAGTGATGAGGGAGTATTTTTGGGATATTCATCACATAGAAAATCTTACAAAGTATATAATAAAAGAACTATGTGTGTAGAAGAGAGTGTACATGTTGTTTTTGATGAAACTAACACTCTTTCTGAGAGACAGGAACCAGAAGATGAGGAGCTTGGACTGGTCAGAAGTAGTGAACAAACTGGAGCAAATATGGAAGATGGATCAGGTGATGGACCAGGTCCAACTACCCCAAGGAACATGACAGGGGGAACTCAACAGCAAACTACTCTGGATCTTGGCCCTGATCCTGTTCCACAACAACAAGACACCATGGGATCATCAAGTCGTGAACAATTGGTTCTCAAACCACACAAATATCAAAGTTCTCACCCCCTTGAGAACATCATAAATGATTTGACATCCGGAATCAAAACCGGATCCTCCTTGAAAAATCTGTGTGCGTTTGATGCCTTTCTATATTTGATCGAACCAAAGAACATTATTGAAGCCTTACAGGATGCTGACTGGGTAAATGCCATGCAAGACGAGCTAAATCAATTTGAAAGAAGTTAAGTATGGCACTTGGTACCCAGACCACTAGACAGATCAGTGATTGGCACAAAGTGGGTCTTCAGGAACAAACTCGATGAAGATGGAACGGTTACAAGAAACAAGGCTAGACTGGTTGTCCAAGGATATAGTCAAGAAGAGGGAATTGACTATGATGAGACCTTTGCTCCTGTGGCAAGACTGGAGGCAATCAGACTTCTTATAGCATTTGCTGCTCACATGGAATTCACTCTCCACCAGATGGATGTAAAGAGTGCTTTCCTCAATGGCTACCTAAAGGAAGACGTATTTGTCAAATAGCCTCCAGGATTTGAAAGCAAGGAGATACCTGGCCATGTGTATAAACTTTAAAAGGCCTTGTATGGACTCAAACAAGCACCAAGAGCATGGTATGAGCGTCTATCTAAATTCCTGCTAGAACATGACTACAAACGAGGTAAAATTGATAGCACCTTGTTCTTAAAGGAAAAAGGTAAGGATCTCCTGGTTGTGCAAATATATGTGGAGGATATCATATTTGGAGCAACCTCTGAGAAATTGAGTAAGGAATTTGCCAAACTTATGGGGAGTGAGTTTGAGATGAGTATGATGGGTGAGCTAAACTTCTTTCTAGGCTTGCAAATTAAGCAAAACTCAAACGGAAAAATGATCCATCAACAAAAATATGTGAAGGAATTTCTCAAAAGATTTAAAATGGAAGACTCAAAGGAAATAGACACCCCCAATTCCACAGCTACAAAATTAAATGTGGATGAACCTGGTTCATCCGTTGATCAAAAGCTATACAGAGGGATGATTGGGTCTTTATTATATCTCACTGCTAGCATACCTGACATTGTGTTCAGTGTAGGGCTGTGTGCTAGATTACAAGAAAATCCAAAGGAGTCCCATCTAACTGTAGTGAAGAGATTTCTGAGTTATTTGAAAGGCACCACTGACTTATGCCTTTGGTATCCTAAAGGTAGCAATGTCGACCTTGTAGGATATGCTGATGCAGATTATGCAGGTTTCCTGGTTGACAGGAAAAGTACTTCAGGCATGGCTCACCTTTTGGGCTCTTGCCTTGTGTCTTTGGGCCACCAAGAAACAAAACTCAGTAGCCTTGTCTACTGCTGAGGCTGAATATGTGGCTGAAACCTCATGTTGTGCTCAGTTGCTATGGATCAAGCAACAACTCATGGATTTTGGTATAGAGGTTGTATGTATTCCTATCTTCTGTGACAGCACTAGTGCAATTAGTATGACGAAGAACCCGGTTCATCATAAGAGAACCAAGCACATAGATGTCAGACACCATTTCCTAATAGATAACTATGAAAAAGGAATGATCTCAATCAAATTCTGTGCTACTTACAAACAAATTATAGATATCTTTACTAAAGCACTAAGTAGGGAGCATTTTGAGATAAACATGTTAGAAATAGGGATGATTAAGATCACCTAATTGAAAAACAAAAATGAATTTTTTTTGGCTAGAAACACTAAAATTGGTAACTAACCAGATTAATCATTGCTCAGTATCATGTCTTTAATGCCATACTCTCTTGCCATGTGTTAATATGATTCTTTCATTACTAATGATGTTTTTTTTATCTTTGTAAATTGAGGCCAACTAAAGACTCTAACACAATGAACCTGGTTCATCGTTGCTGGTTCATCTGAATGACAAGGTACGTGCTCATCACTATACACTTATTGAAATAATTATAGTCACACATGAGCAAGACTCTATCTATATTTGGTTCATTTCAAATTATCAGTACTTATCCCAAAATGAACCCGTTGCAAAGAGTCCAATCAAATCTTAATTACCCTAGATTTAGGGAGTCATAACCATCTAATCTACTGACACTCCTGCCACGATTAGACTCCCACTTGACCAAGAATTAAGCCCGTTGTGCATTTAATAACCACACCTTTAAATAGACATCATTACCTCTATTCTTCAAAAGTATAACCGTCGAACCAAGTTCATCATTCCTCTCAACCAAAGTGATCAATACTCTTCTCTCTCCAAATCTTCATAACAATGTCTTCCACACCACCCCCTTCTACATCTTCATCAACCACCCCTGATTGCGGTGTCGGTCTTGAAGACACTGGCTCTAATTCTCCATCGATACACAGCTCTCCCTCACAATATCCAACCAGGTCTTCAACCCCTCAAAACGCCCTAGTTCCAGAACCCATTCCTGAACCCACTCCTTCACCCCAAATAGTTCCAGCCGTTACACCTAGCCCTACTCCAGCCCCCAGAAAACGTAGAGTGAAAATGTTAGCTAGAAAAACAGTTGCATCTGGTCCTCTTGCTAGGAAATTGAATGAAAAATGCAAGCCAGTCAGGACCAAGATTCTAAAAATTCAAGTGAGTCCTTTAAATCAGCAAATGAGGAAGAAGCAATAGGTTCATCTGATACTGAGAAGGAAAATTCTGAAGTTAGGTTTAAACCTGAAATGGCTGAAAATAGGTTTATTTTGATTGGGTATGTATTGGATGTAGAAGTACCTGATAGGAGAAGGAAATTTGGGAAAAGGACAGAAATTGAGAGAGAGGGAGAAGGGAGTTCTGAAAGGGGAACTGGGAAGGAAGGTTCCACTCTGGCAATCTATGGCCCCGCTCATGTGATCGCTGAGGAGGGTATCAAGGACTTAGGGGGAAGCAACTCTGGAGAAGCAGCAGCAGGACTGGAGAGTCTGCAACATGCAGTGGATGAACCTGGTTCATCTATTGAAGAAACTCTGGCTGACTTGATGAAAAGATTGGGGGAAACTTATAAACCTAAGAATAAGAGAACCCCTAAATCCAAGAAAGTTGACACTCCAGTAAAAACCAAGAAGAGAAAGGCCTCTTCAATTGTTGATGTTGCTGCCCCTAAGAGGCGTGCTACTAGAAGTACTGTCAGACAAAGTGAAGAAGAGATGGAAAGAGCTCTGAGGGAGAGCAAAAAGAAGAAAGCTGCCAAAGGAAAGGCAAAGGTTGGCGAGCCTGTTAAGGCAGTTCATATTGACGATGATGAGATGGACCTGGTCCATCAGGAGGAACAACCAGCACAGGTTGAGGTTGAGACACCAAAGCCCAAGAAGGCCAAGACTTCTTCAAAGAAGTCAGCTTCTGTGTCTGCCAAGACTTCAACCATTGCCAAGCGAACCAGGTCTAAACCAAAGAAGGTTAGAATCAATGATGATGCTGAGTGGAGTGGACAAGAAGCAGATGAATCTGGAGGGGATACTGTTAAGCTAACAAACTTTGGGAAACGTACTATTTTTAAGGGAAAGCTGTTCAGGGATCTTGAGGAATCTGGGATGATCTTTCTTGTGGACACCTTGGATGTGCAGGGTTGGAAGGACCTGGTACTTCATCTTGAAGGTAGACTGGCAAGAAATGAGCTTGTGGAATTCATGGCTAATGCAGAAGTCAAGGATGACAGGGTTTCCATTAGGGTACAGGGGGTTGAAATCTCTTTTGATGCCAAAGAATTGGGCGAGATACTTGATATTCCTTTTGAGGGGTATGATGACTACACCAGACAAAGGTGGCCTAGTTTGGATGGTTTGCCTTCAGCCCTTCAAATCACAAGGTTTTTCAATGAGAATGAGCAAGAGCTGGAGCCCAAGGCAGTGTTTAAGAGTGAGATGAGGCCACAACACAAAATGTTCTTTGAGTTTGTCATCAAGTGTTTACTGCCCAGGCAAGAGCGAAGGCATATTGCAAGTTACATAGATCTTACTCTCATGGAATGTTTGTACCGGGGTCGGCAGATTAATTGGCCATCTTTCATTATTCAACTCTTGGACAGGGTTGTGAATGGATCCAAGGCATATGATATACCATATGGTTTCATCTTAACTGTTGTGCTTGCTCACTTCAAGGTGCCAGTGAAGAAGGCTGAAATGGCGACTGCTAAGGACCACTTTGGGAAGAACACGCTACTGACCTGTGACTACATTATGAACATTCCTGAGGATGAACCTAGTTCATCTAGGAAGATGCCTATTAATAGCAAGGTCAAGACGCTTGTGCATGAAGGTGAGGTCAAGGATGTTGAGATCCTTCGATTGAAAACTCGCCTTACAGAGGCTGAAGTTAAGCGGGATGCTTTCAAAGCAGAATTAGCTAAGGAAAAGGAGAAGAATGAGGGAGTGCTGCAACAAATGCTCTCCCTTCTTCAAGCCAAGAACACAACCCCTTCCCCTTCCCAGCCTTAGGTGTCCAGTGCCTCCAAAACCCCCCTCTATGACCCAGTTTGAGATTGTCTGATTCTGTTCTGTTTTTGTTGTTGTTTTTTTTGCTCATGGTTGTTGCTGTCTTTATTTTTTTTTGTGTATGGTGCCTGAACAATTATCCAATCAATGAATCTTTCTATTATGTTATTGATTTTCTCAGTTTCTTAAATAGCTTACATTTTTTGGTTTCTTTTGATGATTAATTCATGCTTTGCACCTGTAGTTGCCTCAATGGCCATGAGTAATTATTTATATTTTGGTAAGTTTATCATTTTACAACTTTTCGATGATGCCAAAAGGGGGAAGATATGTGCTTTTCAACGTATTTTGATGTTTATAACCTAATTAACCTGGTTTCTCCATGATAAATGCTTAATGCTATAAAAAGTGTCTATGTTGGATTGAAGTATTTACAGGGTTAAGCACATAATTTGTCATCATCAAAAAGGGAGAATATTTTGAATCAAGTCACTACATGGTTTTGAAGAATGACAAAAATGACAACATAGTTGAACCAAGTCCATCATGGCAAACATAGTCAAGCAGACTAGATAGCATGAGAAGAGTCCATGCGCAGGAGATAAACATCATCTCAGAATTAAGAGGTTATCTCCAAAGCGAAAAGGTTGCAAATTGATAAGGAGATGTACTTCGCATTCAAGTAGGACAAAAACAAGATAAAGGAAGATGAAGGAAGTTGAGATAAACTCAAACTCTTCCACCAAGGAAGCGTTGCATCAGAACTGAACAACAACATCTCAACTACTGATTATATAAATTGTTGAAGCATTCCTGCTGAAGAAATTGCGCACATACACAGAAGTGAAACAAGAATTGAAAGCAAAATTACCAAAGCAATTTTGCAACCAATTCATGTGAAGAATCCTTGTGCGACTCAAAAGCTACTTGAACCAGCTCAAAGAACCAGTTCCATCTGTTGTCTTTTGAGTCTAGTTGTTTGTAGTAGGTGATTTCATATTGTATCTTTCAGCTTTATCTATAAGCAATTGTAATAGGTACACAGTGTTCAAGTTAGAGTTAACTTGAAGTTTATCGCAATTAGCTAGAGGCTAATTTGACACAAAGGGATTAGAGTTAGTCCTTACGTTTACAAAAGAGTTTATTTTGTAAATGTTGTTTGGCTCATTGACATAGTGAAGAGTTTGGCAAAATCCTACTGGGAAGTAGGTCGTGGGTTTTTCACCTTTTGAGACAGGTGTTTTCCACGTAAAATTATTGTGTTCTTTTATTTCTGAAATTACTTTTCCGAAAACTGTAGAAGCTGGAACACCTAGAAGAACCTAGTTCTTCTATAGAGACTGCACTCGAAAATTGGAAACCACACAAATCACCCCCCTCTTGTGTGGTATTGACGTATAAAATATCAATATCTCCAATCCTAACATATAGTGTAGTCTCCAGGATCTTTTATCCTAAAGGTTTCATGTAGAGAAGTTTCAAAGCTTCAATTTCATCCAAATAGGTCCCTGTCGGGAGGACATCATCTACATAAACTGCTACAAATATGACTGAACCTCTTTCCTTTTTGTAGAATAGAGAGTAGTCCAACATGGAATGCGCATATCCCTTAGACATAAAGCTTCAGTCAGTTTAGCATACCATTGCCTACTGGCTTGTTTCAGCCCATACAAGGATTTATTAGTTTGGACACCAAAACTTATTTTTCTATAATCAACACTGGTTGTAATGACCCGCTCGATCATTTTGAGCTCTAGCATAATTCTCAACAGTTTGAGGTCTCGAGTAGCTTCACATCATGTTTTGTGACTTGTACGCATAATCAGAATCGAATTTCGGGAAGTTCAGAGTTGATTCGGAAGGAAAATTCCCAATTCAGAAGCTTAAGTTGGAAGTGTTGATGAAGGTTGAACTTTTGAATAAACGACTTCGGAATTAAGATTTGAAGGGTACAATAGGTTTGTATGATGATTTCGGACTTGGGTGTATGTGCGGGTTGAGTATCGGGTGGCCCGAGAGCACTTCAACGCTTGTTGTGGAAAGTCGACATTTAGAAGGTTTTAAAAGTTCCTAAGTTTTTTATAAGGTGGACTTTGGCGTTATCGATGCCCATATGGAATTCTGAATCTTGGAATATATTTGTATCATGATTTTCTAAATGTACGTAAAGTTTTGCATCATTCCGGAATGCTTAAGTATGATTCGAACGCGTTTGTCGAAGTTTAAATATTTGAAAGTTGAAACAAGGAGTTTTATTGTCGATTCATTGTTTTGATGTTATTCGTAGCATTTCAATCCTTTGGATAAGTTTGTTTAAGGTATTGAGACTTGTTGGTATAATTGGACGGGGTCTAAGGGGCATCAAATGCGGTTCAGGATGGTTTTGGACCATTTCTCTATGTGTTGCAGCTTCTGGTTTCTGGTGTGTTGGGTATGCATCGCAATCGCGGAAGAGCGGACGTGTTTGCAAAAGAGAGGACACGATCACGAAGGGTAAGTTGGACCGGTTGATCCTTTGTTCTATGCGATCGCGGAAATGGTCTTGCGATTACAAAGGTTGAGCAGGAGTTTCTTTGCGTTCGCGTGAGGGAAGTTGCGAGCGCGTAGGGTTTTGAGGTTGATTTGTTGCACGAGAGTTGTTCTACGTGATCATACGAGGTCTATTGCGGTCGCGCATGAGGAAGTGCATAGCTGCGAGTTTATACCTTCGCGTTCGCAAAGGTTGGAGCGCAATCGCGGAGGTTTGGACCACTAATAAGTGTTGACGTTGACCCCTCGTCACTACTTCTCTGGGGTTAGGCTAGACACTTACTAGGTAGGCGTTGATTCACGTACTCATGCTACACTTCTGCACTAAATATGCAGGATCTGATAGGTTCACTTGGTGGTTATCTTGGTGCGTAGGCGCAACTGCTGAGAAGACTTTATGGTGAGCTACATCCCGGGCTACGTATCGTAGCCCACATAGTCTCCATCGTATTATTTACTTTATCATGTCTAATATACATTCCAGAAAGATGTCGTATTATGATATTTTAGACTTCAATACTACACAATAATATAAGTTAATTGTGCCGTACCTAATTTTCGAGTGCTGTCTAATAAGAAGAACCTGGTTCTTCTTGGTGTACTACTTTCTACTGTTGTGGAATAATAAAGTAGTAAAGTAAAGACATAGATTTTTACGTGGAAAACACTTGGCTCAAAAGATGAAAACACCACGACCTACTCCTCAGTAGGATTTTCTCACTGCAGTCAGAATAAAGCCATAGGGAATTACATGAGCTTTAGTCCCATTCACCACACTATCCAAGAGCTGGATTATGAATGATGGCCAATTTATCTGCTTGCCTCTGTACAGACACTCCATGAGGGTCAAATCCATGTAATTTGTAATGTGTCTTCGTTCTTGTCTGGGCAGTATGAATTTGATCACAAATTCAAAGAAATGCTTATGCTCAGGATTTATCTCACTCTTGTACACAGCCCTGGGTTCAAGCTCCTTCTCATTATCGCAGAAGAATCTGGTGATACTAAGTGCTGAGGACATTCCATCTAAACAAGGCCATCTCTGCCTTGTGTAATCTTCATACCCCTCAGCAGGAATATCTAGAATCACACCTAGTTCTTGAGCATCAAAGGCGACTTCAACTCCCTTGACCAAGGAGGTGACCCTGCCTCCAATGATTGTGGCATTCCCCATGAACTCCACAACTTCATCCCTGACCAGCCTGCCTTCTATGCGAAAGACCATGTCCTTCCAGCCCTTTGCTATCAGAAAATCCAGTAGATACCTCATTCCAGGATCCTCCAAATCTTTCATCAACTTTCCCTTCAAGATCGTTCTCTTGACAAACATGGCAACTCTGTCAGTAGCCACTTCTACTATTTCCTTCTCCTCCTCTCCACTCCAGTCTGCATCATCATCCTCCTTAGTAGCAATTTTTACTTTCTTTGTCTTGGTCCTGGTCTTTTTGAAGGTGCTTGGAGTTGTAGCAGACACATCAGCTGACTTCTTTAAAGAAGCCTTAGCCTGTTTGGGTTTTGGTGTCCTAACCACAACTGAGCCAGGCGCTCCTCTTGTTGGACCAGATCCAACGTCTCTTCTTCAACAACAACGGCCTTAACAGGCTCTCCAACTTTTGCTTTTCCCTTTGCTGCCCTCTTCCTCTTGCTCTCTAGCAGAGCCTTTTCTAACTTCTCTTCCTCCTCTCTTACAGAATTTCGCGTAGCACGTAAGTTAGGAACAGATACCTCAGCAGAACCAACAACTTTCCTTTTCTTTGAAGGAACTGAGGCTGTAGACTTCTTGGACTTTGAAGTCCTTCTTTTCATGGGGTTATAGGAGTCCCCCAACTTCCTCAATCTTTCAGCCAAAGCTTTTTCCCCAGAAGAAACGTGTTCATCTATTGCTTTCATCAATTTCTCCAACCCAGCATCAGCTTCCTCAACTCCACTAGTTCCCCCTAAGATTGTGACATCTTCTTTAAGATTTTCAAGAACGGGACCACATATTTCCAGTGTGGTACCATCCTCTCCCGATCCCCTCACATTTACATCTCCCTCGATCTCAAGAGGTTTCTTTTTCCCAGATTTTCTTTGCCTTTTGGGCACTTCAACATCCACCACAGACCCTACCAACACAAATCGTTGATCAACATTATTTATTTCAGAGATAGCATCATAATTACCTTTCTCACAACTGGTTGAACCAGGTGCTTCATCTTTATTGGCTGATTTGAATGATTCATTGGATGATTCTGGTGTGGAGCCTTCTTCAGCATGCAATAATTCTTCCAAGAATTTGGCTCTTGAACCAGAAGCCACAGATTTGCGTGCAAGAACTTTTACACGACGAGGCTTGGGGGATGGGGTAGGGTTTGGTGTGGGTTCTGAGGTTGTAGGTTGTTCAGGGGTTGTCGACTTTTCTGGAGACTCGGAACTATACACTGAGGGTGATTTGATTCTGATTCATAGTTGCCTCCATCATAATCTCTATTTGGAGATGAATCAGAAGAAGCTGGTGGGGGTGACGACATGATTTTGAATTGTTTAGAGAGAAGAAAGACAAAAGGCAGTAGAGATTGTGAGTTGAGTGAGTTGAACAAGGTTCGACTGTTCTTTTATGCACAATGGGTAATGATGGCCTTTTTATAACTTATGGCTGGGGAGATTACAACGGAAGAGTATTAACTCAAGCGAAATTCTAATCGATTCAGAATTGTCATTGATTAGACATTGATTGGACAATTACTTTCCCCCTAAAACTAGGCTAATCAAGTGAGATGGGACTTCTTGAAACTGGTTCAATATATGGGTAAGTACTAGAATTGAATTTGAACCATAAATAGATAGAGTCCTGCTCATGTATGAATGTACTTGAATTAATACATGTATGGAGATGAGAACGTACCTTGTCAGTTATGCGAACCATCATGGATGAACCAGGTTCATCCAGGTAAAATCCTTTATTTGCCTCAACTTACAAAAATAGAGAAACATCATTAGCAACTAGGGAATCATCTTAATACATGGCAGAAGAGTATGGCAATAAAGACATAATACTGAGCAATGATTAATTTTATTAAGTACCTAATTTGAATTTTCTAGCCAAATTTTTTTTTCCAAAAATTTTCTCTTTTTTTTTTCATTTTTTTCATTTTTTGTTTTTCAATTAGGTGATCTTAATAATTCCTAATTCAAGCATGTTTCTCTCATAATGATCCCTAATTAGTGCTTTGGTAAATATATCAGCGATTTGATGATCCGTAGCACAAAATTCAATTGTGATCATTCTCTTTTCATAGTTGTCCCTCAGAAAATGGTGCCTAACATATATGTGCTTAGTTCTCTTGTGATGAACCGGGTTTTTCGTCATACTAAGTGCACTAGTGTTATCACAGTAAATAGGAATGCATACCACATCTATACCAAAGTCCAGGAGTTGTTGCTTGATCCAAAGCAACTGGGCACAATAAGAGGTTGCAGCCACATATTCAGCCTCAGTAGTAGACAGAGCTACTGAATTTTGTTTCTTGGTGGCCCAAGACACAAGGCAAGAGCCCAAGAAGTGGGCCATGCCTGAAGTACTTTTCCTGTCAACCAGGAAACATGCATAATCAGCATCAGCATATCCTACAAGGTCAAAATTACTACCTTTAGGATACCAAAGGCATAAATCAGTGGTGCCTTTCAAGTATCTTAAAATTCTCTTCACTACAGTGAGGTGGGACTCCTTTGGATTTTCCTGAAACCTAGCACATAGTCCCATACTGAATACAATATCTGGTCTGCTGGTAGTGAGATATAGTAGAGAACCAATCATTCCTCTGTATACCGTCTGATCAACGGATGAACCATGTTCATCCGCATCCAATTTAGTAGTTGTGGCTATGGGGGTGTCTATTTCCTTTGAATCTTCCATCTTGAACTTCTTGAGGAGTTCTTTCACATACTTTTGTTGATGAATCATTGTTCCATGTGGGTTTTGCTTGATTTGTAAGCCTAAGAAGAAGTTCAGCTCACCCATCATACTCATTTCAAATTCACTCCCCATTTTCCTTGCTAATATTTTCAGTAGTTGCCCCGAATATGATATCATCAACATATATTTGCACAATCAGAAGGTCTTTCCCCTTTTCCTTTAGGAACAAAGTACTGATAATTTTTCCTCGTTTGTACCCATGTTCCAGCATGAATTTTGACAATCGCTCATACCATGCTCTAGGTGCTTGTTTGAGACCATAAAGAGCCTTGTCAAGTTTATATACATGATCAGGTGACTCTTTGCTTTCAAAACCTGAAGGCTGTTTGACAAATATATCTTCCTTTAAATATCCATTGAGGAAGGCACTCTTAGCATCCATCTGATGGAGAGTGAATTCCATATATGCAACAAATGCTATAAGAAGTCTGATTGCATCCAATCTTTCAACAGGAGCAAAGCTATCATCATAGTCAATTCCCTCTTCTTGGTTGTATCCCTGAACAACCAGTCTTGCCTTATTTCTTGTAACAATTCCATCCTCATCCAGCTTGTTCCTGAAGACCCACTTGTTGCCAATTACTGATCTGTCTAGTGGCCTGGGTACCAAGTTCCATACTTGACTCCTCTCAAATTGATTCAGCTCTTCTTGCATGGCAGTTACCAAGTCAGCATCTTGTAGGGCTTCACCAATGTTCTTTGGTTCGATTAAGGATAGGAAGGCATCAAACGCACACAGATTTTTCAAGGAGGCTCTTGTTTTTATTCTGGATGCATCTTCTATGATGTTCTCAAGAGGGTGAGAACTCTAATATCTATGTGGGTTGAGAACTAATAGTTCACTTCTGGATAGTTCCATATTGTTTTGTTGTTGTGGAACAGGATCAGGGCCATGAATCACATGTTGAGTTCCCCCTGTCATGTTGCTTGGGGTAGTTGGACCAAGTCCATCACTTGTTCCATCTTCCATGGCTGCTTCAATGTGTTCACTTCTTCTCACCAGTCCAAGCTCCTCATCTTCTGGATCCTGTCTCTCAGAAAGAGTGTTAGTTTCATCAAATATAACATGCACACTCTTCTCTACACACATAGTTCTTTTATTGTATACTTTATATGCTTTACTATGTGATGAATATCCCAAGAATACTCCCTCACCACTTCTGGGATCAAATTTACCTAAGGAATCATTGCCATTATTGTGCACATAACATTTACATCCGAAAGTCCTAAGATGGGATATGTTGGGCTTTCTTCCTTTGAGTAATTCATAGGGAGTTTTCTCTACCAGTGGCCTGGTCATGCATCTCTTGATTATATAGCACACAGTGTTTATTGCTTCTGCCCAGAAGTTGTGCGGTAGTTTGCTGGAAAGAAGCATGGTTCTTTCCATGTCTTCAAGAGTTCTATTCTTTCTTTCCACAACCTCATTTTGTTGTGGGGTTCTAGGGGCAGAAAAGTTGTGATTGATACCATGTTCATCACAGAACTCAGCAAACTTAGCATTTTCAAATTCAGTCCCATGGTCAGATCTTATTGATGCTAGTTGATGTCCTAACTGATTTTGAGTTTTCTTAACAAATGTGATAAACATATCAAATGCTTCATCCTTAGATGCCAGAAATAAGGTCCACGTGAACCTTGAGTAATCATCAACTAACACCATCACATATTTCTTACCACCTCTGCTCAGGGTTCTCATTGGACCACACAGATCCAGATGAACCAGTTCCAACGCCCTGGTGGTACTGACCATTTTCTTACTTTTGAAAGAAGATCTTACCTGCTTCCCCCTTGCACATGCCTCACAAACTTTGTCTTCCTTGAACTTAATGTTAGGGACTCCTACTACTAAGTTCTTAGAGACTAGCTTGTTAAGCTGAGTTAGACTTGCATGACCAACTCTTTTGTACCACAGGAGGGGATCACTGTCCAACACACTAAGGCAAATGAGTTCATTGTCAGACAATGTGGACAAGTCAATGACATAGATATTGTTCATTCTTTTTCCCTGCAAAATAATCTTGTCAGTAAGTAGATTTATCACAAAACATTTTGTGGAGGTAAAAGCGACAAGGTTACCTCTGTCACACAGTTTTGACACACTAATTAGGCTATATTTCAAGCCATCTATCAGATACCCAGGTTCAATTGAATGTGTGTCATCTTTACCTACCTTGCTGACCCCTATAATTTCACCTTTCTTTCCGTTTCCAAAGGAGACATTTCCTCCTTTGAGGTTTTCAAGTAAAAGGAACTGTTCCTTGTTCCCTGTCATATGCTTAGAGCAACCACTGTTCAAAAACCAAATTAGGCTGCTTCCCTTCACTTGTACTACAAAAACAAATCAGGGGTTAGTTTTAAGAACCTAAACTAGTTTGGGTCCTTTTCTATGAGAGAATGGATGAATCAAATTTTTTCTGGCCCAGTTTGGTAGCCAGTTCTTCTTTTTAATGAATCTCTCATTTTTCAGACTGGCCTACTCTTTTACAACACACTCATATTTGTAGTGGCCAGTCTTCCCACAATGGGTGCACATTTTATTTTCAGGGAGAGTGAGATACTTGCTTTTGGGGTCCCAATTAGGAAATTGACTCCCAAAACCAAGACCTCTCCGGTTGCTACTGTGATTCTCTTGAAGCCAAGTTAATGCATCAGAAGACTTATTCCATTTACGTGTTCTATCAAATTCATGTTTGACTTTGCCAAGTTCTTCTTTAAGAGATTTTATCTGTTCATCCTTGGCATACATTTTATCCTTTAGTTTTCCTAAGTCTTTTTCTAACATTGCATGAAAGTGATCAACCACCTTTTTACTAGATCCTAGTCTTAACTTAAGTTTTCAGATTTTAGTTCTAGGATTTCAGTTTCGAGTGGATGGACCTGGTTCATCAAGACAGTGTTTTTCTTTTCAGATTCACTGACCCTTATCTCCAGGTCCATGCATTCTGCTTTCAGCATTGCACACTCTTTAGATAGTTGCTACTGTGATTCTCTTGAAGCCAAGTTAATGCATCAGAAGACTTATTCCATTTACGTGTTCTATCAAATTCATGTTTGACTTTGCCAAGTTCTTCTTTAAGAGATTTTATCTGTTCATCCTTGGCATACATTTTATCCTTTAGTTTTCCTAAGTCTTCTTCTAACATTGCATGAGAGTGATCAACCACCTTTTTACTAGATCCTAGTCTTAACTTTAAGTTTTCAGATTTTAGTTCTAGGATTTCAGTTTCGAGTGGATGGACCTGGTTCATCAAGACAGTGTTTTTCTTTTCAGATTCACTGACCCTCATCTCCAGGTCCATGCATTCTACTTTCAGCATTGCACACTCTTTAGATAGTTGATCCTTCTCTTTGGTTGTTTCCTCAGAATCATGTATGAAGTCAAGTAGCAACTCAGAGAGTTTCTCCTTAGATAAAAACTTTATTTTAGTTTTAAGTTGTGAGATACTTACCTCTGGTTCTTCATAAGTTTTCTCATCAGATTCTCCTATTGCCATGAGGGCCTGATCTTCTGTCTCACCATCCTCTAATTCTTCATATGAACTTTCCCCCCAAGCAACAACCATAGCCTTTGTAGTGGTTCTCTTGGGTTGGACCAGTTCCATCTTCCTGTTCTTTCTTTCATATCTCTCTTTCCTCCATTCTACTTCCCACTGAGGGCAGTTTTTGATGAGATGGTCAGTTTTTCCACACTTGTAGCATCCCTCATAGCTGGCCTTTCTGGTGCCTCTGCCTTGTTGAAGTTTCCTCTCCTAGAGATTCCCTTCTTTCTCATGAGAAAGTTTCTAAAATCTTTAGTGATCATGGCCATCTCATCCTCCTCCAGATCTGCTCCTTCAGTGATCCTCAGTGCTAGACTTCTCTCCTTCTTTGGGGCATCCATCTTCATGGTTTGCCTTCTGAGTTCATAAGCAGTGAGATTTCCAATTAACGCATCCAGTCTAAGGGTTGCCATATTGTTGGATTTCTGGATAAGTGGTCTTGCTTTCCCAGGAGATAGGAAAGATTCCTTGTCAAGATCTTCTCTACCTTGTCTTCTTCAAGTATGATTCTTCCAAGAGACTTGAGTTCATTGGTCAAGGTTGTAAACCTTGTGTACATCTCCTGAATAGTCTCTCCTTCTTTCATAGTGAAGTTTTCATACTGAGAGTATAGTAGTGTACCTCTAGACCTTTTAACTTGAGGTGTTCCTTCATGGGCTACTTGTAGAGTGTCCCAGATTTCCTTGGCTGTTGTGCAGCTTTGGATTCTACTGTATTCATCAGGACCTAGTCCACATACTAGCCACTTCTTGGCCTTGGCATTCTTCTCCTATTTCTTCAAATCTTCAGCCGTGCAGTCAGCCCTAGTCTTAGGTACATCTACACCTTCAGCAGTCTTTTTCATTGTTGCAAGGGGTCCATCATTGTCTATGTCCGATAGTTCATAGTCCTCTCCAATAAGATGGTCCTTCATTATATTTTTCCACCAAGAATAGTACTGGCCATTGAAGAGTGGTGGCCTTGCGATTGATTGACTTTCCCAGTTCCCAGGTGGTGCACTCATCCTGATCTTTTCCAAGGTGTTAGCCTTTTCAAGGATAACCTGCTCTGATACCAATTGATGTTTTAGACTTCAATACTACACAATAATATAAGTTATTTGTGCAGTACCCAATTTTCGAGTGCAATAAGAAGAACCTGGTTCTTCTTGGTATACTACTTTCTACTGTTTCGGAATAATAAAGCAGTAAATTAAAGACACAGAGATTTTTACGTGGAAAACACCTGGCACAAAAGGTGAAAAAACCACGACCTACTCCTCAGTAGGATTTTCTCAAACACTTCACTAAAAACTCTGAGCCAAACGGACTTACAAAATAAACTTTTTCGTAATCCTAGGACTAACTCTAATCCTCTTTGTATCAACTAGCCTCTAGCTAATTTATACAGATTTCAATCTAACTCTAACTTGAACAATGTGTACCTATTACAATTGCTTCTATGAAAGCTGAAAAGATACAATATTAAATTGCCTACTACAATCAACTAGACTCAATACATCAACAATAAAACTGTTTCTTCTAGTTGAACTATAGCCTTCGCACAATACTTCTGCTTGCAAAATATCCTGGAAACTTTTGCTTTTCAGAACTTGATTCACTTTTGTCTTTGTGCGTCACCTCTTTCAGCAGTAATACATTGACTATTTATAGAGTCAGTTATTGAATACATGGTTTAGTTCTGATCCAACTCTACCTGTGTATACCATTGAGTATTTATAGAGTCAGTTGTTGAATACATGGTTCAATTATGATCCAACTCTACATGTGTATAAGAGTTCGACTATGACTCAACTTCCTTCTCTATTTCTGTCCTTGCTGAAATCAACTTCAATCTTCTTTATCAGTTTGCAACCTTTTCGTATTAGTAGACATCCTTTTAGCTCTTTGATACTCAGCCATCACTGATATCTCCTGTGCATGAACAATTCTTGTGTCAACTGTTCCGTTCAGATGTGTGTGCTCTGATGGACCTGGTTCAACTTGTCAATCTTCAAAACCCATTCAGTGACATTGGCCAACATATTATTATTTTACTTCTTAGTAAATGCACATGCACTTGTGACACCGAGTTTTGGGATATTCTAGTTGATATTTACGAATTTGCATATTATTATCACATTTTATTTTTATGCCTTACTAATTACGTATGTACCCATGATTTTAGATGCTTAAATTTCTTTACCTAATAGAATTATAGTTTTGAAAGTAATAAAATAGAGAAACGTGATAGTTTACCGTTAGCTTGCCTAATGGCGACATTGGGCGCCATCACGACCTATAGAGGATTTTGGGCGAGAAGGCTTGGTATTAATCTCTAGGTTAACTTAGGTCTCACGAGTCATGAGCAAGTCTAGTAGAGTCTTGTAGGTCTGTACAGAGATGTTTGTTCCTATCTTTGAGAGGCTACAAGGCTGTTAGGAGCAGTTCCCTTCTTGGTTCCTCGTCGTGCGATTTGATTCCTTTGAAGCTTATGCCTTCATTTCCTTCCTACTCAGTCTTACACGAAGTTGAGAACTTGTTATAAATTGGGCATCGAGGAGTTGTAGCAGTATTGTAGATGTGGTGCAGGATCTTTCTCCCTAATTATTCAGGCAGGCTGTTATTGTAGCCTTGTGGAAGAGTGTTCTATCATTCAGCTTAGTGGTAGTGTTGCCCATTTTTTGCGGCGGTGAATGACTCAAAAAGAGGATTATTGGGTTCATGGTTTAGAGGTTCGACATTTACTTCCAAAAGAGGAAAGACAATTGGACTATGGATGTTCAGGCCTTGGTTGACAGAGTAACGAGACTTGATATTTTTGAATGTGGTGGAATTCACATTATTATGTGGTGTCGTTTTCCTAGTTGTAACACATTAAGTCTCATCGATGATATGGTCTCCTTTGAAATGCGTTTTGGGAAAGGTGTTGTGGAATGGTGCCTAACCAGCGGTTATCAAATATGGTGGTGTATGGCTGCTTCAGAGTCGAATCAGTGTTTCTAGTGTTGATGGATCGAGAGAGATTATCTTTTTGGAGGATCAGAGTTGGTGGAAATTTTTCCGTTCAGGTGCTACAAAGACGGATTATGATCTGAGGCAGTATTTTGGCAGCAAAATAGGAGGAAAGACATGGTGAGAGGTGTCTCGCGGTGGTTGAATTGCTAGCAGGTCAAGGATGAACAACAGAGGCCGAATTATTTCTTAAGGAGATGGTTTAACCGAAGTGGGAGTGGCGGAGTAACGTATGGATTTTGTGGTAGGATAGCCACATGCTTTGAGAACGCTTAGAGTGATTTGGGGATCATGGTGGACATTTACTAAGTCTATGGTGGCTACTGTACTGAGGAAGGTTGAATATGGCAGAAATGAGTTTGCTTGGAATGAAAAGGGGTGTGAAAGCTTGGTTATCGTTTTGGGATGCAACATGACTTTGAAATTTGGAACGTATAGTTTAACCTTTTGTTGATGCTAATGTGGAATAAATTCTTGCAGCTAGTGGACGATAATGCGCTTAGGAGGGCACTCATTTTGTGGTAGTTGTACCCAAGGCAACACCCTTGGGAGATATTGATATGGAATTCCACAGGTGGGAGGGGGGGGGGGGGGGGGGGGGGCTATCTCTTATGATCAGGTTAGCGGCTGCATGATTTAGATGAAGTTCTTACAAAGAGTTCTACTTACTATCCAACAGGAGGTCGAATGTACGATTATGGCTGCTAATTCGTAATGTTTTATGAAAAGTTTAACAAGAGACTACGAGAAAGTTGGCCGGTTAACAATACGAGATCATGGTAACTAAGAAGGACGGGTTATTGTGGGATCTGGATTTATGTGATTGTAGCTTAAAGCTAAATAGGGGAGCCCACCGTCTACGATTAAGTCACGTGGTTGTGTGCCTTGGTAGTATCGAGTTATCAGTGCATTGCTGGATTAGTTATAACATAGGAAAGAAAACATCAAGGTAATTTGGGCAAAGAACTTGATGAATGTGTGCTACATTTTGCCTTATCGATTCATGTGAAAATTTTGGGATGTCTCGGAGTTTATGCTCCTTATGGATGTGATGTACGAGGAGAATAATTCATCTGGTTGCTTCTTTGGGAGTGTTCATATGCTAACATCACACTAGAGTTTGGTTATATATTGGGGGTCAGGTCAGAGTGGGTGACTCTCAACATTGGTTATAGTGGGTTCAAGAATTTAAGCGCGGTGTCTAAGGATTTTGGGTTCGTTATGTGGCTGAAGATTGGGATTTTGCAGCAGAGTGTGAATAATACTTTGGGAATTTCTATGTTATCATCGAGTCTGCTGTGCAGCATTGGAGAAATAGGAAAAACAACTTCGGATTCACGAAAGGTCTTTTAGAATGGGTGTATCACTTGGAGACACTATTGAGTGCACGAGGACGGTATGAGACAGTTGATGGGTGTTGAAGCGATCTAGTCTCGTGATTTGGGATCTCGAGATGAGTGTTGTTTGAGCTTTTTTTATGTTTTTGAATGGATCTATTATTATTTCGAAGGTAAGTCAAAAGTAAATTGGAAGAAGTTGGGTCAGTTAGTAATGGTTCGAATAAATATGATTGCGGAAATGGTAAGTTCCTTCGGTGTGTTAAGCAATACAGGTGATTTGTGGTTGTACGTGCGGGCTTGATATGTGTAAATGAATCCCGAAAGAGTTATGGCGATTTAAACCACGACTTGAGGTTTGTATTTCTTGCGGTTATGGGAATTCGGTTGCATGTTCCATTTATTTTTTGAAATAAGTGGAGTGAAAGGGTTCTATCCGATGAAGTGTTTATTCTATTGGTGGTTCAAGGGTTATGATGAAACTTTAGTACTCTTACGTAATGGCATGATAGGTACAGTGAGCGGTATGGAAGTTGGAAGTTGAGGATCAAGGTTGTGATTCAATTTTGATAGGAATGTCACGGGCTCGGAGGAGCGGGGGAGGATTTTAGATATTCAGAGTATGCTGACACTATTTTCGGATAACTTAAGGATGGTCTATTTTTTGAAGATGTGTTGGGTATTGAAATGAGGATGCTTGACTGACACTATAGAAATATTATGGTCGATGGCCATTGATGTTCAAATTTTACTACCTGGTGCAGAAGGTTGTGGGAGTATATCCCACGGGAAGATCGTATAGGTGTGATGTGATAGTCACTAATGGGAGAGTTTATGCTTGAGAGGCAATCTATTCCTTTGGTTGTGGACTGTGGGAGTTTGTTACGGATTGGAAGGTGTCTCGTATGTGTCATGGATATGGTTATTGTGGAACTTTTGGAGGTTGTTGGCCTAGTATTAGGATGATTGGAATCGACTTGAGGTCCGCCGATATATATAATGTGAATGTACGTTCTACATCAGGTCAGATGTGTTCATTTAGCATATCATTGCTTATGGAGGAGTCTTCGGACGTTGGATGTTGTTCCTGTCGTTAGCTATTCTATGTAATACTCTATTATGCCATGTGGGTTTTGAGATGGCTTGATTATTCACACATGTGTTGTCATCCTGTGTAGTTGGTGGTGTTATATGAGCATTTTGGCTCGGTAGGTATTTCCTTATTGACTGTTATGTGTGGATCGGGTGGCACACCACCACGGACATGATGTTTGGATCAGGTTGCATGCCGCAATAATATGATATTTGATTGGGTTGCACGCTGCAATAATTTCATGTTTGGATCAGATTGCATGCCGCAACAGTGAGGTGTTGAGTACAATTACTTATACTTATTTTGTGTGCCTTGTTTCTTATCTCTGAGATAGGCTCATAACATCTGTTTGGATGTTTTATTCGTTACGCTAGTTGGATAGTTCTTACCTGAGTTCGTTTTTCCTTAATTTGTCATATTAGAGTTGTGTTATTGACGTATTGATGTTGTCATATGAGATTTTAAGTAATTTTTTATGGGGCTTGTCGGTCGAGCATCTTGTACTGGGTGAGACGAGGTTGTTGAGTTTGAAATTAGTGCAATCAGATTCATATAATGTATAAGGAGGAAAATATCAGTAATCAGTTCATAATGAGT
Source organism: Nicotiana undulata (assembly GCA_005239495.1). Classification (NCBI taxonomy): domain Eukaryota; kingdom Viridiplantae; phylum Streptophyta; class Magnoliopsida; order Solanales; family Solanaceae; genus Nicotiana; species Nicotiana undulata. The sequence continues at coordinate 44,800 of ML277928.1, forward strand.
AAATGGTTCTTATCAAGCAAAGGGACTCCAGGATTTATTGATTTGGTAGGTGGTTATGAGCATCTACATGTCTCTTTCATCGCTGCAGTATTGAGAGGGTTGGATCAGGGCTTATACATGTTATGAGGTATGCTACGGGCATCAAGCTAGTGAATTTACAGCTTCTATGGTTGAAGGATATTATTATGGGCATACGAATTATGCAGTGCATTATGTGGTTTAATCACGGGTGCATGACCATGTTTAGTACAACGTGTAGACATTGATAGGTTGCTCGTATGTCAGAATCAAATCTAGTAGAGAATTCCAGATGTTGGAATTTGGTGCTAAATCTTGTAGGCTAATCTAGCAGGAAGGCCCTTCATTCTGGCTCAAGATAGTGTGCTCACATGGATTATGGTGTCACGAGTAAGTGCACAAGGTGTTAAGGAACGAATTTGGGCAACTCTAGAGCAGTTCTTGGAACATTCGAGGATGGTTTGATGCCTTGAGTAGCTTCACTTAATGTTTTATGACTTGTACGGGTAGTCAACATTGAATTTCGAGAAGTTCGAAGTTGATTCGGAAGGAAAAATCCCAATTCGAAAGCTTTAAGTTGGAAGAGTTGACCAAGGTTGGACTTTTGAGTAAATGGCCTCGGAATTGGGTTTGAAGGTTCCAATAGGTTCGTATGATAATTTTAGACTTGGACGTATGTCCGGGTTGAGTATCGGGAAGTCTAGGAGATCTTCGACGCTTATTGTGGAAAGTTGGCATTTTGAAAGTTTTACAAATTCCTAAGTTTGTTATGAGGTGGAATTTTGCATTATCGATGTCCGTATGGAATTTCGAGCCTTGGAATAGCTTTGATCATAATTTATGACTTGTACGTAATTCTTGGCGTCATTGCGGAATGTTTAAGTATGATTCGGACGCGTTCGTCAAAGTTTGAATGTTTGAAAGTTGAAAGAAGGATTTTTATCGTCGATACATGTCTTTGATGTTATTCGCGGAATTTTGATCCTTTGGATAATATTGGTTAAGGTATTGGGACTTGTTGGTGTGATTGGACGGGGTCCCCGGGGCCTTGGGTGCATTTCTGGATTCTTTCCGACCATTTCTCTTTATGTTGCAGCTGCTGGTTTCTTGTGTGTTGGGTATGAATCGCGATCGCGGTAGAGCAGACGCGATAACGAAGATTAAGGTGGACTCGTGGACCCTTTGTTCTACACGGCCGCGGAAATAGTCTCGCGATCGCGAAAGCTGAGCAGGAGGTTCTTCGTGTTCGCGTGAGGGAAGTCGCGAATACGTAGGGTCGTTGAGACTGAGTTGTTGCGTGAGAGTTGTTCTACATCATCGCACGAGGTCCGTCGCGGTCACATATGAGGAAGTGTAGAGCTAGGATTTTATACCTTCGCGTTCGTGAAGGCTAAGCGCGACCACAGAGGTTTGGATGGCTGCGAATCGCGATCGCGTAATGGAGCTCGCGTTCGCATAGGAGGAATTTTGAGCCAGGGTTGGTTAGCCTTTGCGATCGTGATACTTTTTTCGGGATCTCGAAGAGAAAGGACTTAGGAAGACTTGATATTTATAGGGGATTTGGTTCGCTTCTCTCTCATTTTCACTTGAATGGGCGATTTTCAGAGCTCTTGGAAGGGAGATTCATATTCTATTATGAGGTAATTTATTCCCACTTATTGTAAGTTAAATACATGAGTTATGTATGTACTCAAACATGGAAATTTGTAGAAATTGTGGGATCTGGAAGAAAACCTAAATTTTGATATTTTTGAATGTTGACCATGAAATTGGACATGAAATTAGGAATACATTATATATTTGAGTTCGTGGGGTTATGGGTAATGATTATCTTCAAGAATTTTTGGAATCCAGGCACGTGGACTCGAAGGTTGACTTATTGACTTTTCGAGCAGAGTTGAAATTGTTAGAAATGAATTAATTATGAGTGTTGAAGTATACTTTTACTGGTTTGCATGTTGTTTGACAGTTTCGGATCGTTTGGCCTTGAATTGAGGAGTTAGAGAGGCATTGGAGACAGTTATTGGAACTTCTGAGCGAGGTAAGTCTCCTGTCTAACTTTGTGAGGGGGAAACTACCCCGTAGTTATCAAATTATTATGTGATACTATTTGTGGGTGCTACGTACGCACGAGGTGACGAGAGTTCGTATGTAGCTAAATCATGTTTATATTCGGGTATACTTAGAACTTTATCGGGCAATATTTGAATTATTTGAACTCAATTTGCTAGCTTTACTAATTGAATTTATAATTGAAAATGATTTGGGTATATATTGGGCTGAGCTTTATCACCTTGAGTTGTTTGGCAAGATATATGATAAACGGTAAAAGTCATGTTTACTTTATGCTCATGTACATGTGTTGTACGCACGTGACTCGTAGTTCGATAAGTTTCTTCCTTTCCTGCGGATCGCACCAAATGCCTGGTAGCATATTGAGATGCATCTCTGGTTCGTGCCATTCGACCCTCGGTAGTGTACACACCACACTAGATCGTGCCGTATAACCTTGGTATAATCGTACGTGACACCGCTAGCAGATAGGATATTCATGAGATTCCCTATTTATTGAGGGTTGGCATTTATATAGTATTGCTTATTCATTTGACATTGCATTTGATATTTTTGATTTGTTGAGATAGCATTGTAGATTTGAGAGATATATATCGTCCAAAGAAATGTTGGAGGACTAGGTTAGTTACCGTTTACCTCATTATTACTGTTGTGCTCATATTTGTTTATCATACTGATTTATGGGACCACTAGTAAGTGGTGATGTCGACCCCTCATTACTACTTCTCCGGGGTTAGGCTAGATACTTACTGGGTACGCGTTGATTTACGTACTCATACCGCACTTCCGCACTAAATGTGCAGGATCTGACAGGTTTTCACTTGGTGGTCATCTTGGCTCGTAGGCGCAGCTGTTGAGGAAACTTTATGGTGAGTTGCATTCCAGGCTACGTATCGCAGCTCACATAGTCTCCATCGTATTATTTACTTTATCCTGTCTAATTTACATTCCAGTCAGATGTCGTATTATTATTGTACTCCTTAGTAAACGCTCATGCACTTGTCACATTGGATTTTGGGATATTCTAGTTGATGTTACAGATTTGCATATTATTATCACCTTTTATTTTTGTGCCTTACTAATTACGCATGTACCCATGACTTTAAATGCGTAAATTTCTTTACCTAATAGAATTTATGATTTCGAAAGTAATAAAATGGACAATTAACGTGATAGTTCACCGTTGTCTTGCCTAACGCAAACGCTAGGCGCTATCATGACCTATAGTGGGTTTTGGGTCGTGACACTAATGGTGCCTGCATGTATACTTCTTTGTTTAGGCCTCTATATAGAAAAACATTGTTTACATCTAGCTGGAAGATGTCCTAGCTCTTCTTTGTTGTACTTACTAATGCTATGACAGTAGTTATCTTTACAACTTGTGAGAATATTGTCTCTGTGTAATTTATCCTTGCCTACTGAGTGTATCCTTTAACAACCAACCTAGCTTTTAACCTTTCAACACTACCATCTGATTTGTTTTTAATTTTATATACCTACTTACATCTTATTGCCTTCTTCCCTACGGTGGTACAAGATCCTAGGTATTATTGGAATAGAGCGCATCAAATTCATAATTCAATTCCCTCTGCCAAGCAGGTATAACAACTTCCTATTCATACGACACAGGTTGACAATCAAAAGAAAGTCTTTCAATTAAATGCTGACTATCATTACTCAGTGCACTTAAAGATACAGGTTGTAGACAAGGAACAAATGTTTGTAAAGAGAAAAAGAATGAATTGTGGTCATCATTTGGAATAGACTGCCTATTATCAGTGCTAAGCTTAGTTACATTACAGATGTAATCCATCAAATAGCTAGGTTGTTTGTGTGCTCTCTAAGGTATGTTATGGACTAAGGTTGTAGCATTCTTAGTTTGAGCAGAACATGGTAAGTCATATGGAAGAAGGTTTTGCTGGCTCTGGGTATGAATGAAAGGTTCAAGGGATGCGTTGGATGCTCTGTTTGAATTTGAGGAGTTCTGGTATTCTTGTGAAAAGGTGAACTAGGCTCATTATTGTTACCATTAGTATCATTGCCAAATGAGGGTGCAAGTGATATGAATTGATGATGATCATGAGGTGGACTATCTGTATTAGTGATGCTAGTGTGAATGGAAAGATATTTTCATGAAATAATACATCTCTTGAAACATGTATCTTTCTTGGGGAAAGACAGAGCACTTTTGTACCCCTTTGATCCAATAGAGTATCCTACAAAAACATGAGGTGTTGACATTGGTTCAAACTTTTCTTTGTAAGGTTTCAGATTTGTAAGAAAACACAAGCGGCCAAAACTTCTAAGGTGTGAGTAATTTGGTTTCTTTTTATACAGTATCTCAAAAGAACATCTGCCTTTAAGTGATGAGGATGGTAGTCTATTAATCTGGTAGGTAGAAGTCAGAATTCATTCTCCCCAGTACCTCATGGATAATTTGGACTGATACAACAGTGCTGTAACGACCTGACCAGTCGATTTGAGAGTTAGCGCCCCAATTCCCTGATAACTGTGTCTCCCATGACTTATTAGGTTAATGGAACGAGTCGGAGCGTTGAGTGATGAAAATTGGAGTGTTTTTGGACATGTAGTCCTTTAAGGTGAGCTTTAACCTTAGAAATCGGGCCGGAGCGGGAGCTGTGTGAAGACCGATCCGGAATGGAAATCCGTCGACTCTGTTAGCTCCGTTAGCTCCGTTGAGTGATTTCAGGGTTGGGTGCGTGTTCGGAATGTGTTTTGAGGCCAGACGTAGCTTTAGGCTTGAATTGGCGAAAATTAGAATTTCGGCGATTTCGGCCGATAGGTGAGATTTTGATATCGAACTCGGAATGGAATTCCGAAAGCGACTGTAGGTCCGGAATGTCATTTATGACTTGTGTGCAAAATTTGAGGTCATTCGGATGAGTTTAGACGTGGTTCGGCGTCGAGGGTGAATTCTTGAAAATCCCTATGATCCTTAGTCTTGAATCTATGCATTTTTCGGTATTTTGATGTTATGGGACGTGTTTTTAAGGCTCGACTAAG